>CM070677.1:13125211-13315420 GCA_036346265.1 Melocanna baccifera
CACATACCAGATTTCAACTACAAGATTAATCATCTGTAGATCCTCCCGAAAGCACTTAGATCCCCATTGATAACTATGACCTACGAGTCAATTAATTTGGTATCATTGTCTCACTTCAAAATGCATCAAAACCGAAAAGGAAAGATGGTATGTGGCAGCAATGTTCTTGCTAATGCCTAGAAATCCCAGCAAATCTTTTACAGGAGCTCACATGCTCTTGACAATGCCTAGAAATCCCCACAAATCTTTCATAGGAGCACAGAGCGTACTCTTTTATGTTCATTTTGGCAAGAGTAAAAACGGTATAAATAACTCTTATAGCAAGGTACGATTGAATCATGATGAGAAAGTTATCTCCAATTGACTTCGCATTTGTGAGCATAAATACACACCCACCTAGCAATATTGGGTGGCAAGTTCAGCAAAAATGACAAAAGAAATAGTACCACTCACTGACGTAAACATCGGCATTACTTCACTCATGTCTACAAGAATACACAATAGGGTGTATCTAACCAAGTAAATCCTGAATCTGCACAAGGAGTATGTTACTAATGAAGGATATGATTTATGAATGATGAATCCCTAACTTGGAAGTTTGTCAATGCGGGATAAAAAACCTCATATATAAAGACATCACCCTATTCACACAAAATCATCTTACCAGACTTTTTTTAACCTTTTTCATAAAACGAAATCTTACCAGACTACTGCCATCTCTACATGCAGCTTTTACTTTCATGTCATACTCAAGATCTTGAACCTATCTCCTCTCAAGTAGCATTGTAGAAGAACCGACAATGTTTTTAGAATAAAAGCTCAAGTTAGCGACAGAGGAGGCAAGATAATGCATACCCTTCACTTCATGGCCTAAGATCCTAGGGAAACCGGAGTTTGCCTCACAAGTTCAAGCAGAATCACACAAAGTTAGCCATCGATCTATGCATGTTCTGCATCACCATTTCCCAATCGGAAAACATAAACCTATGAGAAAATTATAAGATGTGGAACTGCACACCTTGGCCTCCCGTAGTAGACGTCGGTGGCGAGCGTAGTGTAGAGGATCTTGACATGCACCTCCATGGCCGAGGCGGCGCCACCTCCACCTTCTCGATCGACACGGTTTCGGCCTCCCATGGCACCACGGTCAGAAACACAGATCCAAGAACCAAACCGATTAGCCCTTAATCGCATCAATTTCGAGTTTCTTTACAAAGATTAAATGCTCTTGCCGGTGCCTAGAAATCCCCACAAATCGCGCTCGTCTATGCACGGGTTGGGGGCACCTAGAGCACGGCGGGGCAGGAAGGTGTCTCGCCAAGCCCCGACCGCTCGAGGATCTTGCGCTGAAGGCGAGGCCGACGTTGGTGAAGGAGCCGTGAGCTTGGAGCAAAGCATGAAGGTCTCGAACGATGCGCGGCGGGAGCGGAGTGGGAGGGGAGGAGGAGGCGGCGGCGCGCGGGTTGGGAGGAGGAGGCGGCGCGGAGCAGGTGGGGAGGAGGAGGCGGCGCGCGGGGTGGGAGGCGGAGCGGAGTGGGAGGGAGGGGAGGATGCGGGGAGAGCGGGGGCGGCGGGAGAGCGAGGGGAGGCGGGGAAGAGGAGGCGACGGGGGGAGAGCGAGGGGGAGGCGGAGGGAGAGCAGGGGCGGCGGGGGGAGAGCGAGGGGGAGGCGGGGGTGCGAGGGGGGTGCGGGGGGAGAGCGGTTCGGATTTTAGGGTTTAGGGAGGCGGCGTGCGGGGTGGGAGGGAGGGGAGGGGTGAACAGACGGTTCGGATTTTATCTTATCTTTAGATCGAATAGTTGAGAAAAGAGGAGTGACGACGGGTCAACCACCAACTCCTTCTTTTATAATAGTAAAGATTAGCATGTCGAGCTTGTCACCAGATGCCATGCTTGGAGACACCGTCGCCGCGGACGCATCACGTCTTGCTTGCCGCGCACATCGCACACCGTCCCTCGTGACAGCCCTGCCGTAGCCATGCACCCTGCTCAGGCACGGTTGCTCGCAGCCCCCGACGTCGGCACGCCATAGAACCAATTGTTTCACAAGGATTTTCGTCACCTCGTCATCGAAGTCGGTAACCAAAAGTCACTTTCGTCGTCGTCGTCTTCTTTCTTGTGCAAGATCAAACACATAAGTAACTGCTGGATGCAAGCCGGCACACACGTGTGTTTTCCAGTCCAAACCAACGTGAACAAGTTCATCTTTCGTACTGAAAAAGGAATCGCACGAGCTAACGTGGACAAATTCTCCGTTGCGGTGGAGCGCTCCCTGTTTTGACACCGGCGGGCGACGGTGGGCGCAACGGTGTGGTGTTTGTGCAGATCAAAACTCAAGACTCCATTGAGTCGTACATACAGCCATGCAGGTGATGGAGCACCTATCAGAGAGGGAACAGGAGCATCAGATAGAGGATAATATGATATGAGCATTAGATAAGTAAATCTGAAAAAGAAAGATTGATACATGCTAGAAATTCCCACATAAATTGCAAAAAAGAAACATCCTGGCCATCTAATTTTTATATTGATCCAATCTGACACTACATGTATATAGATATAGCTAAAGAGCCCATATCGGACTGGGTCAAAAAAATATTGCATGCCAGCCGGCTGACGGGGAGATGGCTAACATGCATGCATGCATGCATGCTTACTACTTGGTCATGAAGAAATCATGGGACATTGTGAGCTGCAAATGCCTATAATAAATTAATTGAGGCTAGCTACTTAAGTTCATGCAGCAAAGTCATTTGGGTTCTCCTTTTTTTCATGAAAGGGTGCAATTGGTTAAAATATTTAAATGTAAGACTTACCATATAGAGACCACACAACCAAATTCCAAAAGTCTACAAATAAATCCATCTAACGTGTAGCTAGTGAGACTTAAACAACTAATTGGGGGCTCCTTAAGAAGCCTCAACAAAGGTGGTAAAAAAGTTAGAAATTACCAGAAGAAAAAATCTTTAAAAAACTGAAACATCAAGCCGTGCTCAATTTCACATACGCTGCACATATATAGCAGATAGAAAGCGATGAGTTTGATACAAATACAACACATATATACATGCAAGTCTGCATGTATCCGAATCCGATTGGCTGCATGTATCTGTTACAAATACACCTCTTGCATGCGCTGATTCATGCATGCATGGAAATATGACTAGGTAAGTAATCAATATAGAGCCCTGCATGTCTCCGAATAGTGATGCAATTGCTGGAGCTCTAATCGCTAATGTGCTTAGTAATCCGATATAATTCAAAATAGGATATTTGTAAAAATAAATATCCTTATCTCACTCAATATAATTAGTCCATAGGATTTTCCTAAGAACAAAATAATCGGTATGAAGCTACTTTTAACATACGAAAACAGTTATATATGAATTGAAATTTGGAGTGCATATAAATTCCAATTCAAACTAAAAAAGAATGAAACTCGTAATTTATATAAGTTTAAATTCAAACAAAATATTGGATTTAAATTCAATTTGGAATATATACATATATAATTGAAATTTCAAATTGATAAAAAAAATCATAATTAAATTGTTATATAATTAAAATGAAGTCTCAATCATGTTAATGTTTGATATGTACAAGCTGATAATTTGGACTGCATATAAATTCCAATTCAAACTAAAAATTAATCAAATCCGTAATTTATATAAGTTTAAATCCAAAAAATATATTGGGTTTAAATTCAAATTGGAATATATACATATATACACCACAGTTCAATCTTTCCCTGTCTCAACCTGAGGGTATCTTCTTGAGGAGATGGGCCAGGCTACTACAGCTCGTAATGCTACCACAGCTGCTCTCTTGGCAGTAGGTGTCACGACTAGTGGCAGTGATGCCGCGGGGAACCGCAGTGCGCGTAGTGGCCATGGCGATCATGGTGAACGAAGCTACGAGCGTGGCAATGACAACTATGACTAGCGTAACGAAGGACGAGGCCATGGTCGCGACGGATGAGGCAGCGGGTGGCATCACCAATGGAGAATGCACTGCCTATCCACCATGAGCCACACATTGGACTGGCAACCAGTGGCGCGCTCCCTGGATTGGCTCAAATAGACCAGGCCTATTGGCACGTGTGACCACCTCAGATTGCTGGGCAGGCTTACTATAAGATCGAGGAGACCGTTTAAAAAGAGATGAATAGTCAGTTTTAAAAATCTTTCTTTTATCAACCTATTTTTTCAATTAATTATTTGGCTAATACCAAGTTTATAATACGGAAATTTAACTCAATTTGCTTTAGCATAAATAAAACCTAAGTCAACTACGTTCACCTAAGTGTACTAACAATCTAAGTCTATGTCAAGATTTATAATCATAGGATGACTAGCAATCAAGTTAATTCTATGAATATAAATTGTTTAAATGTAAATTGAGCATAAGAGAACAAATCACAAAGATATGGTTTCTTTTTACCATGGTGTTCGGAGACTTGCCGGTCTCCCCTAGTCCACGTAAGGTAAGCCCAAACTAATTGGACTGATTCCATGAATTAAGCCAAACACCTCAATCCACTAGTGGTAGCTCTTTCCCGCTCTGAGTAGATGAGCTCAAATCTTCACAACACATAGAATTTTCTCACAACCTTTTTTGAAAAGATCACCGTGCACAATACTTTCAACACCATCTAGGGTCAGCAAACTCCAAGAGTAACAAGTCAAGCTCCTTACTTGACTCTCACCATATGCAACGAATGTATAACCTCAAATGGATATTAAATCAATCTCTAGATGCAACACATGCAATCTAGAGACCTCCTTACTCATAAGGTGCAACATATGTATAATTGAGAGAAAAATCTCATAGTAGCTGAAAGACCTATTCCAACCAGCCACATGGGGGGTATTTTTACCTCAAACAAAAATTAGCTATTCGAAGCAAGACCCCTGAAAAATCAGGATTTATGGTAGTACCACCGTTATAAAGTCGGTACTACTGCTCTCCTAACAATGGTAAAAAAACAGTCGTTATTCATTAAAATCGGAAGTATCATCACACAAAGTCTGATAGTACCGATTTTCGGAAATACCGCTCTACACTACGGAACTACCATTCTCACCAGGGAGGAGAAGACTCCCAAAAGGTGTCTATCTGGAAAAAACATACCGCAGATAAATCGAAACTTCTATCAACCGATCCGACCGTTGGTTGATCGTATCGCGTAACATATGCCGGTACTACCGATGTCCGATCTACTGCACAAACACATGTCGGTACCACTGTCTTTTAGTTGTACCACACAATACATGCTGGGTAGTTCCGATTTTCCTGATAAGTGTATATATTTTAACAAATCTTACAAAACACATTTACAAATTATAGTATCATACACACAAGGATTAATCATGATTCTTAGCAAGTTGCAAAATACATTTACATACTTTTGAAATCATGACATAAGGTATAGGTACATGAACTTTTCACGTTTACAAAACACAATTAAACATAAGTCACACGCTATAAGGATTGTATATGAGCTTCAATTGCAAATATAAGTCTCATACTAAAAGGAGTAAGAAATATGGACTTCAAGTACTTGCAAAACATATTTGCAATGTATAGTCTCATGCTACAAAGATTCAACATATGAGTTTCAACCATTTACAAACATAAGCATCATACTACAGAGAGATAGAGTAAGTAAAATTGAGCTATCAACACATGATGAGACTCAAGCTACTAGATATAACCACTCTTAATAGTACAACAATCTATACTACTAATCTGATTTTCTAACAAAACACCAAGATCGGTAAAATAGTAGGAATATACCCTTAGTCCTAACTAGTCATCATTTACCTTTAGCATTCTCTTGAAGGTTAATGACGTACATCTTTACTTCAAATTCGGATCATTATTTTGATATGTATCAATCTATGATGCATCTTTTACTTGAACTTTATCAACATATGATGGGTCTTCACTTGACTTGATGATCAAGTTATGATCATCTCCTCTTGGACATATATTAACTCATGATGCATCATCTTCTTGATGGCTTTCAACTCATGAAGCCATCTTTCATCCTATATCTTAACTGATGATCTTCAACACATGAAGTCATCTTCATTTGTGGAACCTAACATATTAATCTAACTCATAAAAAATATTAGTCCATAAACCAATTACCATTAATTACCAAAATTTCACCATTAACTCATAATGGAAAAACTAAATTCTATAATATTCTCCTTTTAGTAATTCATGACAATCTTAACAAATAATGAGATAAAAGTTGTTTTGTGAGTATATAACATATACACAATAATTGTATACTTTAGGATAAGCTTCTAATTAAGTAATTAAGTCATTTGAATGTGAGTGTTTGTTTTTGAGATTAATTGTTAACAAAGCTTACACATCCGGTGTCATTAATCATCCAACCATTAACACATAATGAAGAAACTAGATGGCAACCCGATTATGAGTATATATGAACTATATAAACTACATATATTTAAGAGATATATTTCAAAATAAAGATCCTTAATATACAGAAAAGAGGAACATAGATCAATACTAATAAAATATTAAAATATAGAGTGAACTTCCCCTAAATGTATGCATACAAGAATATATAGTGAAAATATACACACATATTCAAGTTAGACTATTTGATAAAGTTCAATCTATATTTTGGATATGAGAAATGCAATAAGATATAAGAATGTGATATCGAATATATATCTCTTATGATTTTCACCTTTTTATTTAAATAAAACTAAGCAATATCATAATCAATAGACAAGTTAGTCTTATAATTAGATTTATCATTATCATTAAAGCTAACTTAATGAAACTTATACTTACCCGATGATCGTGCAACCTACCACAACTTCGGCTTTGATGACTGGACCTTCTTGGGACATCAACGACCTCATCCACGTGCTGAATGCTACTCACTCCAGCAACCACCTAACTATGGCGCACCTGTCACAGATCCCACCCAACTATCGTAGCCTGGGCAGCACTCTGATAACCATGTTATTTGGTAGAACTAAAAAACCCAATATGATTATTCTTGTGATACTTAAGTATGTTCTACAGGAGATGCGCATGGGATTGCCATGCGTCTGTTACAGAATGAGCAATAGCCGAAACAGCTAAGTTGTTGCAGATCCATTGCATGCGGAGCCATTACAAAGAGTTGTAGAGGCAGAAACACATTCTACCGAGGACTCGGTCAGGTGGCCAATATGGTTACGCTGACAAAGCCACCAATCTGATCAACATTGCCACTCTTGTTTTTAGAGAATCAACATTGCCAAACTGAGTTAGAATCCTTTTTGTGATTTCGATTGTTTGGTTAGAAAGGACAATGATTCTTCACAACTGTGATAACAATAATAGTTATTGTGGTTGCTTAGTTTCTTGGAAGAGAGAAGTTCTAATGTTGGAAAATATAAATTACACTAAAGCATTGCCAAATTGAGTTGCATCTTTTTTATTTCAATTTTGTTGTCAAGGACTATGATTATTTGCAATTGCTATAACCATAATAGTTACTCTAATTTTTCAAAAGAGAGAAGCTTTGATGTTGAAAAATATAATTTTCATAAATTAGCATTACTTAGTTCACATTTTATTTGCATCCTTTTTCTGTCACATTCATCATCGCAACTGGAACCCAAGACATTAACTACCATAACTTTCTGCTTTACCACATAAATGATTACCTTGAGGCCGTCGCCTCCTCCTCCTCTTTATTTAATTTTGAAAAAAATGAAATTCGGTTCATTGAGAACTTTCAACTTTTGTTTTGAAAAACTTTAAATTTGAAAACTTTCAAATGATTTGAGTAAAACTTTTGACTTGAAAAACTTCTAATTAAAAAAATTCAACTCCAAGCTTCAAAGTTTTTACTCGGGAATTAAAAATCTGAATAGAAAAATATAACTTTCAAACCCTATATCTACTCTTTTACACGGAGGATTTAAAAAATACTCTCGATCATACAAGAGCACCAGGGCACACATAGGAGATAGCTCTAGCAGGGTGTGTGGCAACGAGCAGGGGTATGGATCCGGTGGAGTTTGAGGAGGAGGCCGTGGATATCATTAGTGGCGGTGATGTAGTGGTGGGGCACGTGGAGGGCAGAGGTGCAATAAACATGTAGTGACATGTGCGAACTAGAAGGACAAGGGAAAATTGTATCAAGCTGAAGACTTAGAATCAAACGGTTGCGATATTGTTTCGTATAGTTATGTGATACGAAGGTGCCACACAGATATCTGACAAAATTAGTCAAAATGCTCTACCACTAGGGCACATGAATATTTTCTGAATGCCTTGCTGATTCTAAAAAAGTATAAGACGAACGGAGCGTATCACTAATGACAGCTAACTTGACCTTTATGTCTGCTGCACGATTCGTGCGTGACCGGCCGTCTTTTTTTTTGCGGCCGCTGAACGCCGATCCTCGCGGACCTCCTCTCCGGCTTCCAGACATCGATCGAGGCGTCCCGTGTTGACGGGAACCCACAACCGCAGCGCCCACGGCACGGCAGCCGCCCACTCGCTCCTCCTGTCTCGATATCCCTCCCGGCGGCGAGGGGCTCGCTGCCCCGCCTCGAACCTCACGCGCGCCAGCTGCCGCGATGGCGTCGCGCTCCTACTCCGCCTCATCCCTCTCGGATCTCTCGCCGCCGCCGACCAACTCCCGTACGCCTCCCCTCACTCACTCCTCAGATCTGTGTCTTCCTCAACCCCTCCACGCTTCGTTGTGTATGTCTGACTTGATCTCGTGTGGATGGATCCGTAGAGGAGATCAGGCGAGTCGAGTCGATCAGAGATCGCGGGCTTAATTAGTTACTCTTCTAGTTTTTTGATTCCTAATTGGATCAAACCTTAATTACCTTGTCTCGTACAGGTTGCTTCCTGTTCGGCCGTTGCATCTTATTGTTGTTACTTGTCTATAGTACTGGGCCTCTATAGTACTGGCCTGTTTTTTTCAGCTTTTTAAAATGGCTTTTGATTTTTACTATAACAGTATCTAACTTTCAAATGGAGTATTTTTTTAAGATAGAATCTACAAGTTAATTATAGTACACGTTCAAAATCCAACATCTGTATCATCCAAAATCGCAAGCAAGTATCTCTCTTTTCGTGATTTTTGTTGTAAACAGTTAAAATTCAAAAATTTCAACTAAAACCCATAAACCGCAGCAAAAAAGAACATGCCTAGACGGTTCATGATTAGGCAGCTACTAACTCTGCGGCATTATCTCGCAGTTTCTGTGTGCATTAAATTTTCGTAGTGTGTAGTATTCCTTAGTAGATCAGATTCTCCTATTTAGAAACTACACGGATGATTGGTTGCCTTGCTTCCATTTCAGGTGGTCGGCCAAGGGACACTTCTGTTGTCGTCGTCGTGTTAGAGACGGATGAGGTGTACATTGTGATTAGTTTGTCGACAACAAGTGACACTCAGGTAATTTGTGTTGACCCAACCACGGGCTCCCTGCGCTACCTAGGGAAGCAGGGGGAGGACCTCTTCGATTCTGAGGCAGCGGCATTGAACTACATTACTGATGGATCAAGAATCTTATCCAGGAGTACCACATATTCTAAAGCTGTATTAGGTTATGCGGTATTAGGAAGTTATGCTTTGCTTCTGGTTGCGACGCAGCTGAGTGCAACAGTCCCAAGCCTACCTGGAGGTGGGTGTATATGTACGTTGGCGGAGAGTCAATGGATAAAGATTCAACTGCAAAACCCTCAAGCCCAGGGAAATGGAGAGTTGAAGAATATCAAGGAATTGGCTGATCTTGACATTGATGGGAAGTACTATTTTTGTGAAACAAGGGATATTACCAGGCCGTTTCCAAGTCGTATGACTCTTCAGGAACCAGATGAGGAATTCGTGTGGAATGGGTGGTTATCAAAGCCTTTCAAGGATCTTGGGTTGCCAGGGCACTGTGTCGTTCTTTTGCAAGGTTTTGCTGAGTGTCGAAATTTCGGTGGTACTGGGCAGCAAGGTGGGATAGTTGCCCTCATTGCACGCCGTAGTCGGTTGCATCCTGGAACCCGCTATTTGGCTCGTGGGCTAAATGCATGTTCTGGCACAGGCAATGAAGTAGAGTGTGAGCAACTTGTTTGGGCCCCTCGAAAGGGTGGACAAATTACCCCTTTTAGCTCTTATATCTGGCGGCGTGGAACTATACCAATATGGTGGGGTGCAGAAATAAAAACTGCTGTTGCTGTAGAAGCTGAAATTTATGTTGCGGACAATCCCTACAATGGGACCTTGCAATACTACCAACGGTTGAGTAGAAGATATGGTAATAAATCATCTGAAGTCAATGCAGCAAGGCAAAAGAAACCTGGGATGGTTCCCATTGTGTGTGTTAACTTACTAAGATACGGTGAAGGAAAACCTGAGACAGTTCTAGTTGAACATTTCAAAGAATCTCTAAAGTACCTGAAGTCTACTGGAAAGCTTGGAAACACCTGGATTCAGTTGATAAATTATGACTGGCATGCCACTGTGAAGTTAAAGGGCAGCAGCAGACAGTTGAGGACCTTTGGAGACATCTTAAAGCACCTACAATGGCCATTGGCTTCAGTGAAGGGAGTTACTATAGTGTAAAGCAGCAGCTTATGGAATGCAAAGGATTAATTATCTGCAATGATGACATTAATGGCGGGTTTTGCATGGAATCTATTCAAAATGGGGTGATACGTTTCAATTGTGCAGACTCTCTTGACCGGACCAATGCTGCTAGCTATTTTGGGGCACTTCAAGTTTTTGTCGAACAGTGTAGTCGATTGAATATCTCCCTTGACGTAGATGCAATGTTTGCGTTATCAGCAAGCAGATATTCTGAATATAATGGCCGAAATTCACGTTCGTTGCCCCCTGGATGGGAGGAACGCTTTGACTCTGTAACAGGGCAATCATTTTATATCGATCATAATACACGTACTACCACGTGGGAGCATCCATGCCAAGAGGCTCCGCAGAAGCCCTGGAAGAGATTCAATATGACATTCGATGAGTTCAAACACTCAACAATGCTTGCCCCAGTGAACCACCTTGCAGAACTTTTTCTTCTGGCTGGTGATATCCATGCCACACTGTACACTGGCTCAAAAGCTATGCACAGCGAGATTCTGAACATATTCAAGGAGGAGACTGGAAAGTTTAGTAAATTCTCAGCTGCTCAGAATGTCAAGATTACGATTCAAAGAAGGTTCCACAATTATATAAATGATAGTTCTCGTCAAAAGCAGTTTGAGATGTTCCTTGGATTGAGGCTATATAAGCATCTCCCATCCATCCCTATTTTTCCTCTCAAAGTAGGTAAACTTATTCATTATCAGTATCTTGCAAAGTTTACTTTAGTAATCTCGATTTCAATTTTCTATAGCATAGTCTCATCTCCTCAAGTTTCCTTCTGTGGACTGAATGTTGGTAGGATGGCTTTAGATGCTTTGAAGTCCGCATGAACTTTCCAAACATGCTATTCTAACTTAACTAGAATGCATTATCAGTTATCACTCATTAGATTGGAAACTATTTTGTTCGTTAAGATGTAGATTTCCCTGTGTTTTAGTTGACTTTGAATTTCCTTGTACTGTAAAACATTAATACTTGCAGTAGAATAATGAGCACATGAAAAAGCTTGGATTAGCTCATTGCTAATTTTATAATCTATATTAGCTCCTGTTATGCATGATGTTTTCTAACCTTATTACTGTACCTGAGAGGAAAAATGAAGATGTGTTTCCTAGGGAGAAACTAACCATAGAGAGGGAGGGAGCTGCGGCCTCTAGCCTGTTAAATTATGGGGAAATTTTTATGAGATTATATCAGCTGGACCTCCTTGTGTCCTGAAAAAGAAAACCAATGAGCAAATTTTGTTGTCCCCTTTATGCAGGAGAGGGTTTTCTGATGCAGAAGTCAGAACTAAAGGAATTGTGTCCACCATCTTAATGAAGATATTAGGTTTACCATTGCAACAATTCATTACTGTTAGAGAATTTCATTTACAGGGGACATTCCATTTTATTTGTTTACAACTTTCTTAATAAATGATTGATCTTAAAACATACTGTAGAAACAACAACAACAATAACAACAAAGCCTTTTGTCCCAAACAAGTTGGGGTATATTAGAAATGAAACCTTCTCAAAGTCAGAGACGAGAGCTTTAAAGGCCTATAATGCTAAAATCCTAAACCGTACAATCTGCTAACTGAGTCGAGAGCCTAGAACACTGTCTCTAGACCTTTTTTATGGTTCCGGTGTATGAATTGCTAACTTTCATGCGCTCCTATCCAAAGCTAATTCTTTAGATACATTTCAATCCCTCAAGTTTTTTTTAACTGCTTCCTCTCACGTCAGTTTTGGTCGACCTCTGTCTCTTCTTATATTTTCAGTGTGTCTTAAAATTTTACTACGTACTGGTGCATCAAGAGGCCTCCGTTGGAGATGTCCAAACCATCTCAAGCGATGTTGGACTAATTTCTTTTCATTTGGTGTTATCCCCACTCTATCACTTATATTATTATTGCGGATGCGATCCTGCCTTGTATGACCACAGATCCACCGCAACATTCTCATTTCTGCTATACTCATCTTCTTTATATGTTGTCTTTTAGTCGCCCAACATTCTGCTCCATATAGCATCGCAGGTCTGATCGCTGTCCTATAGAACTTGCCCGTTAACTTCCGAGGGATTTTTTTTGTCACACGGGATACCAGATGCTTGGCGGCATTTCACCCACCCCGCTCTTATCCTATGGCTTACATCGTTATCACTCTCATCATCCCACTGTAGCATTGATCCCAAATAACGAAATGTGTCCTTTCTAGGTATTACTTGTTTGTCCAGCCTAACATCTCCATCATCTGTCCTGGTACCGCTAAAATCACACCTCATATACTCAGTTTTAGTCCTACTAAGTCTAAAGCCCTTTAATTCTAAAGTCTTCCTCTACAGTTCCAGATTCCTATTAACACCTATTCTACTCTCATTAACTAGCACCACATCATCAACGAAAAGCATACACCAAGGGGTATTTCCTTGTATATCTCGCGTGACCTCTATTAGATATGTGTATAATTTAGGGGCCTATTTGCATTTTGTACATGGATGTATATATTGACCTGTTGGCCCTCTTGGAATGTATAGCCTGTATTGCCAAAACCTTACATGGTATCAGAGCAAAGTTAGAGTTATGGTTTCTGGCTGGCCGCCGCTGCCCGCCGGAATTCTTTCTCCTTCCACCCGCCGCTCCAGCCGCCCTCTGCCAGGCAGCCGCCGCCCGCTGCTCGTCGGTTCCGGTCACCGTTGTCCTAGATCCGGCTCGAGCCGCCGGATCCGGCCTACCCGGAGTCGCCACCGTCATCGCTTCGGACAGCCGCCGGATTAGCCCGCCGAGTCGCCGCTTGCCATCGCCATACAGACGCCGCGCCTTTGTTGCGTCGGATCTCGCGCGCCTCGTTGCCGCCGCCCGGCTTCCGCCATTGCGGAGTTGCTACCGTTGCCGCCTGGGGTCGTCGCCCGTCGCTGCCCAGTTTGGCCGCTTTGGCCTCCATTCAGTGAGGTCTGCCTTTTAAAACAAACCGTGATCTTCAGTTCTTTAAAAAAAACAGAGAGAAAAAAGAAAAAAAAGAGAAAAAAATGTCTTCTATCAGTGGTTCTTTTGCCATCCCACTCCCCGCTATTCGTTTTGATTGCACAAATTTCCGGGAGTAGGCAGTGTACCTGAGGATTCTCCTCAACAGCTAGCATCTGTGGGTTCATCTCACTGGTGAGCACCCCTGCTCGCCTCATCCTACACCGCCCATCCAGCCCACTCTCCCTGCTGATGCGGATTAGGTGGCTCAAGACAAGGCCAATGCCACGTTGGAGGAGGCCTTGGAGCTCTATCAGTCTGCCATGCATGCCTATGAGCGATGGCAGGAGGCTGAGGCTCGTGCTACTGCCATCCTGGTAGGTAGCATGGCTGTGTCTATCTCCATGGATGTGGCGGTAGCGGCGACCACGGCTTATGTGGGAGCGCCGAGCCCACTATCACCGGTACGAGTGATGATATGTATCTCTCGGTTGTGCACCGCGCGCTCCCAAAGACCTTGATGCCACCATCAACGACTTGCAAGGCACAAGACCAAATTTAATTGTTCACTCGCCTCTGCCCATCCATATGTAAAGAAAAAAAATCACTACTCTTTTCACCGCTTACGCCCATCAAGATAACTCCGCTCGACCGGATCAACCTCTCCCTGGCCTAACTATTCTCATAAACATATCGTACCATGGTGGTTGCTACCATCTAACCTACCAAACGAGCTAGAGCATAACAACCACACATACACATCCGCATGAAAATTGGCATGGATTCAACACCGGAGCTCGGGTTCCTCACCGGTGGCCGACGTGGAGGGCACGGCGGTCTTTGGCCTGCCGTGCGCGCGGCTCTTAGAAGCGTTGCCGCCGTGTAGTGGCGGATGCGAGTCGAGCGGTGAGGGCACGCTAAATCGCTCGTAGAGCACCATCTTGTTCTCGGCGACGCGCGGGCCGCCTTGATGGTGTCGTTGATATGGAACTTGGGGAAGAGAGGCCCCATCACCTTCTCATCCTTCCCCGCGCGCCTCCTCCTCATCCTCCTTCCCAACCACACCACACCTCTCTCGCGCCTACCACTCCTCCACCACCACGCCCATCTTTAGAGCGCGTCGCGAAGAGGAAAGCAAAGATCCACCAATCCAGACCTCCAAATCCCAAACAAGAGATTGCGAGAAAAGGACCGAGCTTTGCGGCAAAAATCCGATCTTTGCACGGTGCGGGGCCAAGAACGACCGCAGGCTCTACTGGCTCGCGGAGAGAGGCGAAGCGGCTGCAATGCGCGGGGTAGCCGCGCTAAGGTTCAAAACCGAACCGGGCCAAATCTCGCCGCCGGCAGACGGAACCGGCTCGATTCTGAAACCCGATTAAAAATCGGTTAAATTTTGGCAAATGAAAATTTTGAAGAGAGCGGGAGGGGACTGGTAACCGGTAGGAAACCGGAAAAACCGGAGCGGGAGAGCACTGATTTGAGCATGCACACGGAATTTCCGGTTTATGATGCGCATGCATGCATGCGGAAGGATAAGAGGCATGCATGCGGAGGGTTAATGCGCATGCACAACATGCACACGGGATTTCCGGTTTTTAATGTGCATGCATGCATGCGGAAGGTTAAGAGGCATGCATGCGGAAGGTTAATGCGCATGCACAGCATGCACACGGGATTTCCGGTTTTTAGTGCGCATGCATGCATGCGGAAGGTTAAGAGGCATGCATGCGGAAGGTTAATGTGCATGCACATCATACACACGGGATTTCTGGTTTTTAATACGCATGCATGCATGCGGAAGGTTAATGCGCATGCACAGGATGCACACGGGATTTAATGCGCATGCACACGGGTTAAGAAGGCTATGAGGCATGCGCGCGATGCGTGCGATTTAATGCGCATGCACATGGATTCTGGTTTTTAATCCGGACCAGTAGGTTTTAGTTACCGGCGATTCTCGCGAATGCCAGAAACCGAACCCTAGTTCGCGCGCGCGGAGAGGCGGGTGGTCAGAGCAAGGAGAAGCGGCCGCAATGCGGAGAGGCACCGGCGGATCTCCAGGCGGAGGACGAGAAGCAACGCGCCGGCGCCGGTGACGACGCGAATGTGCTGGGGGAGTCGGCTCGGGGAGATTAGGTTTCGGCAGAGGACGAGAAGCAGCCGTATCAGTGCTTTTATTCGCGCTGGGCTTGGGCCGTATGGTCTGTTGGGCCGGACGTATCGGTGAAGTATCACGCAGTATCGGTTACGTATCGGGGTATTTTTTAATTTTTTTGCTAAAATTCACCGATACTTCACCGATACCGTATCGCCGCGTATCGGAACGTATCGCCGTATCGAATACGTATCGCGTACGGATACGGCACTTAGACGGCGTTTCTTCAGCACCGGCCGAGCTCTCTTCCCCAGCTCCCATTGCCCCTGTAGCCACTTCCTCTATTACAGGTCTCCACTACACCTACTACCAGCGTGGTCACAGGTATCAGAGCTGCTACAAGAGGATGAGGGACTAGAGTCGTCGGGGTGGACGTCCCCCAAAGGGCTCTGGCGGTTTATCCTCCTTAGGAGCTGGCGCCTCTCGCCAGGGCTCCACTGGTGATGCCGCACAGCAGTTACTCTTACTTCTCCAGCGCCTCGGTGTCGGCTCGTCCTCAGACTCCTCGGGTTTAGCTCGTCTGGCTCTTGCTTCTCAGTAGTCTTCCACGCCTCCACCTCCTTCCTCGCCAGGTACCTTATTTCCGTAGATCTTGGACTCTGGTGCTTCTTTTCACATGACACCAGTTTCTACACATATCACTTCCATACAACCCACAGTCTCTCCTACTGTTCAGACTGCAGATGGTAGCTCTCTATCTGTTGTAGGTCGAGGCATGTTGTCTACCTCTTTTCATGTTCCTGTAGTCTCTCATGTTCCGCAGCTTACTATGCGACTTTATGTCACCGTCGATCACCGATCACGATCGCCGTGTTGTTCTTGAGTCTGACTCTTGTTCTGTTCAGGATCGTCGCACGGGGACTCTGCTTGGTACTGGCCCTCGCCACCGTGATTCGCAGCGTCTTTGGGAGCTAGACTGGCTTCATCTGCCTTCCATTATCTCCGCCAACCAGCCGCCACCACTCCCTCTGGTCTTGCTGCATCTGCTACCTTCTTCGCTCAGTGGCACCATCGTATCGGTCATCTTTGTGGTTCACGCCTTTCATCACTCGTTGGTCGTGGTGTTCTTGGGTCTGTTTCTAGGGACACCTCTTTACATTGTATGGGTTGCAAGCTTGGCAAGCAGCTGCAGTTCCCCTATCCCTCTAGTGACTATTTCTACTCGTCCTTTTGATCTTGTGCACTACGATGTTTGGGGTCTGGCCCCCTTCGTTTCGAAAAGGGGGGGGTCATGTTACTATGTGATTTTTATTGATGATTGTTCTCGTTATACTTGACTCTATTTTATGTCCTCTTGTAGTCAGGTTCTCTCTATTTATCAGCGTTTCGCCACTATGGTTCGCACTCAGTTCGATTTGGCTATTCGTGTGCTTCGTGCTGACTCTGTTAGCGAGTATATCTCTACAGCCTTCCACTCTTTTCTCGCTGAACAGGGTACTCTTCCACAATACTCTTGTCCTGGTGCTCATACTCAGAATGGTGTCTCTGAGCATAAGCATCGTCAGTTACTTGAGACTGCTAGAGCCCTCATGCTTGCCTCTTCTGTTCCATCTCATTTTTGGGCTGAGGTTGTCTCCACTGTTGTTTTCCTTGTTAACATGCAGCCTTCCACCGCCCTTTAGGGGTCTACTCTTGTCGAGCGTCTTTTTGGTCGAGCCCCAGAGTATGGTCACCTTCGCAGTTTTGGTTGTGTCTGCTTTGTTCTCCTCTGTTGTCACTGCCGCTGGCTTATCTGCCAGTAATCATGACCTTGCTCTTTTTGTTCACACCTCTTCTCGGGGTCGGATGCTTCTCCATCTTTATGCTGATATGATCATTACTGGTGATGACTCTCACTACATTGCTTTTGTGAAGGAGTGTCTCCGTGAGCATTTCTTGATGTTTGATTTGGGTCCTTTTTATTACTCTCTTGGAATTGAGATTACTACGACCCCTGAGGGCTACTATCTCTCGTAGGAGCGTTACATTCAGGATATCCTTACTCGCGCTTGTTTTACTGATCAACGTGTGCTGGATACTCCTATGGAGCTTGGTGCTCACCTTCGACATACCGATGGCGAGCCTCTTGAGGATCTCACTCGCTACCGCCATCTTGTTGGGAGTCTTATATATCTTGACATCACTCGTCCTGATATCTCTCACACTGTTCACATTCTAAGTTAGTTCGTCTCTGCTCCTACTCAGCTCCATTACAGTTACCTTCGTGTTCTGCGATATCTTCGTGGAACCATCACTTGTCGCCTTTTCTTTCCTCGCTTTAGCTCTTTGCACCTTCAGGCATACTCTGATACGACCTGGGCTAGTGATCTTTCTGATTGCCAGTCTCTTTTTGCCTATTGTGTTTTTCTTGGATCCTCCTTGATTGTCTGGAAGACCAAGAAACAGATTGTCGCTTTCCCGCTCGGCGAGGTGAGTTGAGAGCCATGGCGTCGTTGACAGCTGAGATCACTTGGCTTGGGTGGCTACTTGAGGATTTTGGTGTTTCCACTCCTGCACCGACTTCTCTTATCAGATAGTACAGGCGCGATCAGCATTGTTCGAGACCTGTGAAGCATGAGCTTACTTAGCACATTGAAGTGGCTGCTTCATACATGTGCTCATAGGTGCAAGACAGAGTTGTTGATCTTCAGTATGTGCCCTCGGAGCTTCAGTTAGTAGATTTCTTCACCAAGGCGCAGACTGTTGCTCAACATCGGTTCTACCTTTCCAAACTCAGTGTTGTTGATCCACCATGAGTTTGAGGGGGAGTGTTAGATATGTGTATAGTTTAGTGGCTTATTTGCATTTTGTATATAGATGTATATATTGGCCCGTTGGCCCTCTTGGAATGTGTAGCCTGTATTGCTAAAACCTTACAACCTCGTCCATCACTAGGGCAAAAATGTATGGGCTCAACGCTGACCTTTGGTGTAGTCTTATCTTAATAGGAAAGTCATTAGTAATACTACCACATGTTCTAACATTAGTCACAATATCTTCGGACATGTCCTTAATTAGGGTAATATATTTTGTTGGGACTTTTTTTTAAGCGCCCACCACATGATCTTCCTTGGCACTTTATCATAAGTTTTTTCCAAGTCAATAAACACCATGTGAGGGTTCTTTTTTTACTCCCTATATCTTTCCATCAACTGTCGTAACAAGAAAATCGCCTTCGTGGTCGACCTTCCAGGCATAAAATCAAATTAGTTTGTCATTATGCTAGTCACTTTTCTTAAATGGTGTTCAATCACTCGTTCCCAAAGTTTCATTGTGTGGCTCATGAGTTTAATTCCTCTATAATTAGTACAACTTTGAATATCTCATTTATTTTTGAAAATTGGTACTAATGTGCTCTTCCGCCACTCGTTTGGCATCTTGTTCAACCTAAAAATGCTATTGAACAAATTAGTTTGCCAAACAATCGCTACTTCTCTTAGACATTTCCACACCTTAATAGTGATATCATCAGGCCCCAACGCCTTACCTACTTTCATCCTCTTTAAGGCCTCTCTTATTTCCGATTTGTGGATTCTTCGAATAAATCACCTATCGGTATCGTCAAAAGCATCATCCAGTTCAATCATACTGTCGTCATTGTCATGATTGAACAATTTGTCGAAAGCTCCAACAATATTTTAATCTTTGTATTCAAAATGGTAATTGTTTCACTAGTAGGAAATATGTAACTCAGAACTCAATACAATAGTTATTCATTAAAAATCTCATAAATAGATCTGGGACATACTTATAGGGTGGGTTCTTTTAGGCTGTGACTTATGACTATTGAATTCTGATTGTTTGTAAGAGGGAGTACGGAGAGAAAGATACTCACGTGTGATTTTGGCCGATATAGATGATTTCGGTACAATATGTATTACAATCAACTTGTAGACCTTGCCTTGAAAAAACACATCGTTTGAAAGTTAGTTACTGTAGCATAAGCCAAAATTCACAATCCCAAAAGAACCCGGCCTTATTATTCATGGCATAACGCTAGCTACATCTGTAGTGTGTTGCATACAAAATTCATGATTTATCTGGGTTGCATTATACATTTTTTAGGAAACTGTGCATTTTGCATACATTATTTTGGGATAAGATAATAGTATGGTTATTAAGTCGTCGATTAGTCTACAAGTCGGTGGCCTGGTAATGACTTGCGCCGGCGACTCGACTTGCGCCGGCAAGTCTGGCGCCTGGTCGACTAGTCGTTGACTTGCCCGTCGACTAGTCGACCAGGCGACGGCAAGTTGGGCGCCTTAGGGAGGCGGAGGCAAGCCTTGGGGGGGGGGGGGGGAAGGCGGCGGCGGCCGGATCTAGACGGATCCGGTGGCGGGGAGCCCCGATCCGGCGCGAGGAGGCCGGATCTGGCTGGCGACGCGGCGGCGCGCGAGGCGTCCGGTGGAGACGGGAGCCGGATCCGCGATGGAGCGGCGCGGCCGTGTGGAGGTAGCGCGAACAGTGGAACGAGGCGGCGGCGTCGACGAAAGCGGCGGCGTCGGGAGAGCGCGGTCGTCGTGCAGGCGCGCGTCCGGGAAGGGTGGAGGCGCGGGTAGAGGCGGCGGCGTTCGGAGGCGAGGCGGTGGGCGGAGGTCGGCGAGGTGAGCGGGGCGAGGTTGGGGCGGAGGTCGGCGAGGCAACAAAGCGAGATGCGCGGCGGCAAGTGAAGCGGCGATGGAGGTGAGAGGTAGCCGGGTTATGACGATTCGGCAGGCAATGGTGGGGGGTTATGAGAGATTTGGTATTTTGCAATTTTAGCCCTCTTAATTTTTGAAATTGCAATAAAGTCCTTCTCTATATATACATATTCATATAAATAGTACAAATAATACCAGTCGACTAGTCAGCGACTAGCCAGCCGACTAGTCGACAAATTGGTCACGAGGAGGGTAGTGTCTACTTGTCGACTTAATAACCTTGGATAATAGTTTTATTGATTTGTATCACAACACTGTTTTTTAGTTGCCTTTCCCCATGTGGCGTACTTATTGTGTCTGCTACCTGAGCACAATTCACATTCAAGAATTTTGTGTTAGCTCCATATATTTTATCATGACCTTTGGTTCATGCCATTATTTTCTTCTGTCTTAAGAGGAATGTGCCACATCTTTGCTCATCTATTGGTATCAGGGAATACATGCATCAGCTTGAACAATTTACAAGTGTAATCTTAATACTTGCTCTTACTATTTCTAATTTAGAATTAAACATTTTTGTGGTGAACATGCTTGATGTTGACAATTCAGGTGCCATCAAGACCATCTGGATGCATGTTGAAACCAGTTCCTAGTATCACCCCAATGGCTGATGGTGGCTCCAGTCTTCTCAGCTTCAAAAAGAAGGATCTTATTTGGGTATAATGCTTCTTTAGATAGTTACTGTCCAGTAATGTTTCCTGGTAGTTACCTGCTTTATTTATATTATTGTGTCAATGTTTTTCACATAGCGCATTAAAGACTTTTACTCCTGCAGGTATGCCAACAAGGTGCAGACTATGTTGAACTTTTTATATACCTTGGAGAACCTTGTCACGTTTGTCAGCTTCTTCTTACTGTCTCTCACGGTGTTGAAGATTCTTCATATCCAGCTACTGTAGATGTTAGAGTTGGTTCCAGCATAGATGCCCTTAAGCTCATAGTTGAGGTTTGTCTTCATCTTATCTCACTGGTTTATTATTACAGTTTGTACTCCAGGAGCTTCATCAATTTCCTTTTTAATATAAAGTTGGCTCAAAGTCAAGACTCAGAACGCATAAAAGTTGTAGTCCTTACTAATACCGAGCTTAATTGGATGTGTCATTTAAATTTGGGTATAAGCCAACATGATATGTTGCAATTCAATCTGAACTTGAGCAGATGACTTTTGCTTGGTTCAAAACCAAAGCTGAACTGCGTACTCCTTAACTTTGGCCTAGCTGAGATAAGTCAAGCTCAGCTAATCTGACTTCGGCCTTGATTTTGTCTCGTTTACAACCCTATCCATATATTGTTCAGATTCTGTAGTTACGCAAACTGTTCTATTTCTCTACCTAGTATAGGTTTCATCTGATACACAGGTGTGCATATTAAATGGTAGTCCTCTACATCATTTTATATTTTCAGCACTAATTTTCTTTGGACACTTTTTCTTTTGACAGGGATTTCTTGGACACTTTCCGTATGTACCCAGCTGCTTTGAATTTGATATGCATTTCTTTATGAAATCCAATTGAAGCATGTAGATGCATCGAACTATTTTTAATGTTTTGATCTGATGTGGCGGTGGTTTTGTAGTCCACATCAGCAAAGTGAGCACACAAGTGCTGAGTCAGCTAGCATCAGGGTCCATGTTGTCCCCTTTCTACTTCCTCCTCTGTCTTCCATCCATTTCTATGCCATGCTCCCGCCACCCTCCTCTGCCGCTGGCTCACTTTCTCCCCTCCTCCTCTCCACTCCACACCACCCCTCCATCATCTCTCCTCTCTCCGCCATTGTGCTGCGTCCTCCCCTCCCACTCTCCGCTCTGGCGCTTGCATCACCCTGTCCACCTCTTCTGATGGCCTCCAATGGAGCCCCGTCCCCCCAACCTTCCAACGCCCCCCTAATCTCCACCACCGGCGATCCTCTTGCTATTTCTCTCTCCCCTGCCGTGTGGCGCTACAACTCCCGTGATGTGGTGGAATTTGGCTGGTGCGGCAATTGTTGCAGTAGCGATGTGGTGGAATTGGAGCGATGGTAGACAAGCATCAAATCCACATGGATATGGTCTGACATTGCCCAATTTGACCCGACGATGTGCAGGAGGAGCTCAGGCAGCATTCTCGATGCCACATCAATTGTCATTATGGACCGAACAAATCCGCCGCCATGGACAGGCACATGTGTGGTGACCAGATCAGGAGGCAATGGTGGATGGATGGGCCGTTGGCAACAGTGGAGGCGATGGCCGGTGGGCAATTCTTCAGGAGGCGGCGCTAGTTGTTGCTGGGAGTTAGGCGGCCAGCTGGTTCAAAGGGAGAGAGGAAGGAGGAAGAAGATGGATATATGAGGCTGACACGTGGGCCAATTTTTTTCCTTTTATTTGAGGGAGAGAACAGGGGAAGAAGAGGGGTGATATGGCAGACATGTGACATCCATGTCAGTAAAATATGGAACCTATTTCAAGCTATTTGAGAGGGAGAGGAGGGGAAGAAGGGAGGAAGGTGGAAGAAGATGGATATATGAGGCTGACACATGGGCCAATTTTTTTCCTTTTATTTGAGAGGGAGAGAAGAGGGGTGATATGGCAGACATGTGACATCCACATCAGTAAAATTTGGACATGTAGATGCCACTTCAGCCAAAAACCACCATGGTTTAGGCTGAGGGGGTGTTTTGCACCGGTTTTGAAAGTACAAGGTTGTAAAGCAAACAATTTTGGAGTTGTAGGTTGACAAATGAACTGAGGCCATAGTTCAAGATTGAAAAGTGGACTTTTTCCATATTTATATCTGAATTAGTGTCATGAACCTTAGTTCATAATGGGATAAACATCAGTCGGAGAGAGGTCAGACGACGACTTAGGTAGAATGACACTAGGCGAAGGAGGGCACCGGTTAGGGGAAGAAACGGATCTAGAGTAATCAGTCTAGGGAAGAGACCAGTGCTAGGAATCAGGGACTTAGGAATATTTCTTCATATTCATTGCTTGATGATAATGGATACATTTGTCTCTTTCATAGGGATAACTCGATTTGACCTCTAAGAAATAATCTATCTTTAAGTAAATATATTTCTAATAGATAGAATATATTTATAAGATAGTAAACTCATATAATAAGAAAACTAACTATTCTTATTTCTATCCTAACTAATCTAACCACATTACGTGGGGTACTGTTCACGCGCATGAACAGTGTGTGCAAACAGTAATCCGGCCTATGACAACTTTTCTCTCGTTCGGCGCTAGCTTGTCCTTGAGCTGTGGTAGCGGCCATAGTTGCAGCCCTTGGTAGACCTAATCTGGCGAGTATTTGCGATGCCTCGCGTGGGAGATGAACAATATTGATGACAATTGATAGCGAAGGTGCGAGGGCCTTAGCGTTGCTCAATGTCGAGGAAGTTGCCGATGACGAGGGCAGCTAATGTGGAATAGCAGTGGCGTGCTTCATGGTAAGTAGAAGTCGTAGGAAGGAATCGATTGCTCTGTTACCAATTGTCATGAATCTTAGTTCATAACGGCATAAACATCCGTTGGAGAGAGATCGGACGATGATGACTTGAGGTAGAATGTGTTAGGCGGTCGAATCTTGCTCTTGGTGTTAGCAAGATCCTTACTCTCATCGAGAGGATGACACTTGGAGATGGGGCAATTTTCTTGTTTACTTCTCTCACAAAGCCATACCAACCTGAGGGGTTGGGGATACATATTTATAGGCAGATGCTGTCCTAGAGATGCTAAAGCAAAGATGCTAGTCTAAGATGCTAAAACAAAAGCTAGTCTAAGATGCTAAAGCAAAAGCACTAAAGCAAAAGCAAAAGCAAAAGCAAAGATGCTAGTCTAAGATGCTAAATCAAAAGCTAGTCTAAGATGCTAAAGCAAAAGCAAAAGAGATGCTAAAGCAAAAGCAAAAAAGCAAAGACACAAAGATGATACAAAGACTGCAGACCACAAAGACGACTTATCCATCACTCTCCCTAAGTCTTGTGTGTCTCCTTGGGGAATCGAGCCATCCCGATCTGGCGCAAGCTCTGGAACTTGATCCGCCCAAGAGACTTGGTCGGAAGTCGGCGGCTGGTCTTGAGTGTTGATGTAGTTGGTCGGACACTTCCTTCATCCAGCAACCGATGAAGTGATACCTCACCGGATGTGCTTGTCGCGCTCATGGAAGACGTGGTTCTTCGCCAAGGCCAAGGCGGACTTGTCGCCCACCCCGAGCTCCACCGCCTCAGCGTCTCGCCAAGGAGATCGCCAGCGGCGAGCCACCACGAGCCCGAGTAGAAGCGGTAGTGGCTGCAATGTACTCGCCTCGCGACTAGACAAAGCCACCACTGGCCGCTTGACCGATCGCCGGTGATCGGACATTTGCCGAGGAAGTACAAAGACATCCGCCGGTGCTCTTGCTCGTGTCGATGTCGCCGCGTGGTCGCTGCCATCAGTATGCGATGAAGTGCGCCACGCGGGCACCTTGGGTAGTCTGTCCGTAGTCGGAGGTGCCCGCGACGTAGCGGAGGATTCTTTCACGGCTGCTTTGGTGCTCTGTCGTCGGTCGCCGCATGAACCGGCCGACGTGGCCGACGGCGAACGCCAAGTCCGGCGTGTGGACAAGGTAGCGGCGGCCCACAATACGCCAGATCTTGCGTTGCGCCCACCTCTCCGCCGTACTCTCACGACTCGACTTCAACCTCTCCTCCATAGGAGTGTGGCCGGGTTGCGGTCGGTGAGGCCGCCACTCCACGATGCGCTTGGCGTGGCGATCGCGAAGAGATGCTGAGTCGTCTGGTGGACCTCGATCCGAGGTAGAAGGAGAGGGCCCGAGGTCGCTCATCCGGAAGGTGGCCTTCATCTCCGCCTTTAAAAGCCTCGATCTCTCTTTCACGGTACCGGTGATCACAAGGTCGCCGACGTGACGCCATCGCCAGGCATTGCCTCACTTGCCCGCCGTGAGACCGCGGCCTCGTGGCGCTCTGCTGAAATCCCATTTGCTTGAGGTGGAGTCGACATGCGTCCAAGCTCGCGGTGCTGCCGCAAGCCGTGGGCCTTGCGCAGCGGAGGACCTGCTCTCCTTGCGGGATGATGAATCCGTGGTGTGGGACGTGAACCTCCTCCTTCAAGTCGCCGTTGAGGAAAGCGGACTTGACGTCCATGTGATGGGCGCACGACCTCCCGGCCGCGAGGGCAGGAGAGACGCACGACTCCATCCGCGTACACAGCGCCGAAGGCATCGCCGGTCGACTCCTCCCGCCGAACGGCCACGTGCCACGAGACGCGCCTTGTGCTTGATCACCTCTCGGCCTCGTCTTTCTTGAGCTTGAAGACCCACTGAGAGATGGCGTGGTGGCGGGTGGAAGATCGGCCACCTCCATGTCTTGTTTCGCTCGACGGCGTCCATCTCCTCTCAGATCGCGGCACGCCATGCCGCGTCTCTCCGCCTCGGCCGAAGAACGAGGCTCGCCGTCGTCCCGTGTGAGTGCGCTCGCGCCGCAAGTCGCGCCGCGCCGATCCGAGGACCGGCCGCCGCCGAGGAGGTCGCCCACGATCGGTAGCGCAGAGCTCGCCGCCGTGGTAGGCGTCGGCGCGATCCTCGCCGTTGGGCGGCGGAGTGGCGAACTCCACCGTCGCCGCCGTCGTGGGCCGCTGATGCCGAGCTCGAGGAGTAGGCGCCGGTGTGGGAGAGCGGCGTGGCCGGCGGTCTTGGCGGTGGACTCACCGAGCACGTGGGCTTGCCGAGCCGCGGTGGTGGCGGTGGTGAAGGCTCGCGAGTGGTGGCGAACGAGGTGGTGGGGTAGGCGAGCTCGGTGAAGGCGAGCCGCTCCCGCCTCCTCGGTGGGCGTGGTCGGCGCCGAAATTGCCGGTCGTCGGTCGGCCGTCATCCACCATCTTGCCCGCGCCCGCCTCGCCGCCGTCGAACACGACGCCACGCGTGATGCGCCGCGCCGTGTCGCAGGTCGAGGACGCGGTAGGCCTTGGTGCCCTCGCGTGGCCGATGAAGACCGGCGTGCTCGGTCGTCGAGCTTGCCGACGTGGTTGAGCTCCTTGATGAAGGCCAGCGGAAGACACGGAGGTGGCTCACCGCGAGCTTGCGCCGTGCGTGCCTCGTATGGCGTCTTGCCGTCGAGGGCCTTGGTGGAGCGGTTGAGCAAGTGGGCGCGATCATCACCGCCACCTCGCGAGAATGCCGGCATCCTCTGCGCTTGAGGAGGCGCGCGCGGTGGCAACCACCGCCCGGTTGCGGCGCTCGACGACGCCGTTCGCTGCGGGGTGTACGGGCGCGAGAAGGCGATGGATCCCTCGTCGGCCGCAATGACGCCGCGAACTTCGGCCGCGTGAACTCACCGCCGTTGTTCGTGCGTAGACCCGGCTTGCGGCGCGCGCGCCTCGCAGCGGCCTTGAAGGCACTTGATGGCATCGCGCGCACGCCTTGACATCGAGCAGACAGCCCACATGTGGCGGGACACGCCGTCGGCGGCGAGGAGGAATGGCGCCGGCCTCCTGTGTAGCCGGTGTCACGGGGCCACGAGGTCACCGTGTACGAGCTCCGGCCTTCTCCTTGGCGCGAGCTCGCTGGCGAGGAAGGAGAGCCGCCGCAGCTTGGTGAGGGCGCAGTATCGCAGAAGCGCTCCACGTGGTCGACGTCTTTGCATGCCCCGCACCATCTCCTTCTTTGCCGAGCTGCCTCGGGGCCTCAAAGTTGAGGTGCCCAGCGCTCATGCCACCTCAAGCGTCGTCGCAGCGGGCTGCAAGACACGAGGTTGCGCCACCGCGCGTGAAGGGCGTAGAGCGGTTGCTCTCGCTGACCTTGACGAGGCGCCGCGCGATGATCCCAGATCGCGCAACCCGTGCTCGATCTCCACGCGCGATCCGTTCTCATCCACCGTCCCAAGCCGATGATGGAGTTCCTCAACACGGGATGTAGTAGACACCGTGAGCGGCGGTGCTCGCCCGATCTTGGCGGCGAAGACGACAGAGCCGACGCCCTTGATCTCCACTTCGCGAGGCGCGCGAACAGCGGTGCCTCGAGCGCTGAGTCGAGCTCGAGAAGTACTCCGCCGCCCGGCCATGTGGTGGGTGGCGCCGGTGTCGAGGCACCACCCGTCCGGTCTTGTCGTTGCCGGAATCGCGCCGTGAGGCGTGTGCTTTGGCTCGTCAAGGTGGAGGAGAGTCGCCGCGGCGGTGCGCGGAGGTAGTTCCATGCTCGCATGAGCAATGAACAGAGCCGGCCGCTCCTCCTCGCTGCGCGACGTGGGCTCGCCGCGTCGTGGTATCCGACAATCCTTGGCCCAATGACCGGGCTTGCGCAGCTTGTAGCAAGCGTCTCGTGCCGCCTTTGCTTGCGCCGCCGCTCGGGCGCCCACGATCATTACCTCAGCACGTCCTCGTGCCTCGCTGCTGGCGTCTTTGCGCTGCTTGCCGCTTTACCACGCATGCGGCGCTCGTCGTGGAAGAAGGCTCCCTTCTTCCTCTCACCTTGGCCGGCACCCATCGCTCCCGAGCGAGGAGGAGCTTCCGCCAATGGTGACGGTCACGAGAGGCGCTCGTGGCTCATCCCGCCAACGACCTTGAGGCGACCCAATGCCTCCTCGATCGTCATCGTGGAGAGGTCCAGCAGAGACTCGATCGAGCGAGCCATCCGCTTGTACTTCTGGGGGCGCAGCGGAGAGCTTTTCCACGCCTCTCTCTCGCCGTTGGTGTCGTCGC
Organism: Melocanna baccifera; assembly: GCA_036346265.1. Classification (NCBI taxonomy): domain Eukaryota; kingdom Viridiplantae; phylum Streptophyta; class Magnoliopsida; order Poales; family Poaceae; genus Melocanna; species Melocanna baccifera. Next base: position 13,153,310 of record CM070677.1, read on the forward strand.
CAACTGCACCAACTTCGCAATGCAGAGTGTTGAGACGAGAGCAAAGTCATCAATGTCCTCACCGCTTGAAGGCCGTTCTCCCACTCCTTGAGTAGTGCCCGTAATGTAGACTTGCGGGCGCGATCGCTGCCGTCGTCTTTGCGGCGATGGCGCCCCAAGCCTCCTTGGCATCCGCTTGTTGGTAGCGAAGCGCATCTCGGGCGGATCTGCAGCCGATGAGAGCATCCGTGCTCGCCGATCTCGGTCGTAGTCGACGTCGCCGTCTCGGACCGCATCCCACATATGCCGCACTGAGCTTTACCCTCATCACCGCAGCCACTCGACGTAGTTGGTCTTGGTGAGTGCGGGCCACCGCCGGGGCCGACGCCCTCGACGACGGCTGTACTCGTGGTGCCCACGATGCCGAACGGGAGAGAGCGCGCCGCTGTGAAGGCCGCGCCTCCGCCGACCCGCACGCCGCCGCATGCATACTCTCCAGAGCGCCGCCGCGCGTCGCGCCGTTCTGGCCGCCGCCGGCTCGTGGCGCGATCGCTTCATCGCGCGCTTCGCCCTCGCGCGCCTCCTCTCCAGCTCAAAGGTCCACGCCGGCGTTGTCGCCGCAGAGACGGAATCTGCTTGCCGCCGCTGCGTAGAACCTCGACCTCCGCTGCTGCCGCCTACGCATCTGCCGCCGCTGGCCGCTTCCACTCTCGCTCGCCGTTGCCGCGCTCCTCATACCCGCCGCCTTTGACGCTTTTTCGCGCGCGCGCGCCCTGTGTCGCCGCTTCGCATCGCGTTCCTCTGCAGCCGAGCTCGGCATCTTGCCGCCGCCGCGTGCTCGGGCGGCCGTGGCGAGATCGCCTCGCGGACATGGCGCGCCACCGGGATCGCTGCGTGGAGAGAGCTGCCTCGATGAGCTTTGCTCGTCGAGCAGAGGTGGGAGCGAGGAGAGGCAGGCAGGCTGCTGCTGCTAGTTAGTTGGCTGCCGCGAGGCCGGAAGGGACGCTGGAGAAGGGATTGAGCAGAGATGCTCAGCTCTGAGGATAACCTCGCTCTGATACCACTTGTTAGGCGGTCGAATCTTGCTCTTGGTGTTAGCAAGATCCTTACTCTCATCGAGAGGATGACACTTGGAGATGGGGCAATTTTCTTGTTTACTTCTCTCACAAAGCCATACCAACCTGAGGGGTTGGGGATACATATTTATAGGCAGATGCTGTCCTAGAGATGCTAAAGCAAAGATGCTAGTCTAAGATGCTAAAACAAAAGCTAGTCTAAGATGCTAAAGCAAAAGCACTAAAGCAAAAGCAAAAGCAAAGATGCTAGTCTAAGATGCTAAAGCAAAAGCTAGTCTAAGATGCTAAAGCAAAAGCTAGTCTAAGATGCTAAAGCAAAAGCAAAAGAGATGCTAAAGCAAAAGCAAAAAAACAGCAGACACAGCACAGACACAGCACAGACACAGCACAGACTTATCCATCAGAATGGTGCTAGGCGAATGAGGGCACCGGTTAGAGGAAGGAAGGGATCTAGAGTAACCAGTCTAGGGAAGAGACCAGAGTTAGGAATTGGAGACTTAGGAATACTTCTTCATTATTCATTGCTTGATGATAATGAATATATGCCATCCCTTTTGTAGGGATTACTCGACTTGATCTCTAAGAAATAATCTCTATTTCTAAGGAAATTTATCTTTAATAGATGGAATATAGCTATAAGATAGTAAACACATATAATAAGAAAACTAACTATTATTATATCTATCCTAACTAATTTAACTTTGCCACACGCATCTGCTACAGTATGTGGGGTACTGTTCACACATATGAACAGTGTGCATAAACAGTAATTCGGCCTGTGACAACTATGGCATGGCAATGTGATACTATATTAGCTGCTTATTTGCAGCATGTTAGCTCTTTGCAGCTCGTGTCTCTAGATCAAATAATTTCATTTGTTCCCTCTGTACCTTGTATCTTTTACACATCTTATTTAGCTAGTTGATGTGTAATTAACCGGGAGATTACTTGTTTAGGGTGCTTGCATTCCACAGTGCTCGAATGGGACAAAATTGTTGATCCCTCTCACTGGAAGAATTGATCCAGAGGACTTAGCTGTTACAGGGAAAAGTGCTCGACCAGATGTTCAAGAGAGCACTTACCTTCCTTTGTTATATGACTTTGAAGAGCTGGAAGGAGAACTGAACTTTTTAAATCGGGTTGTTGCATTATCTTTTCATCAATCTGCCGTGGCAAGAACACCCATCACTCTTGGTGAGGTAAAAGGTTGATGAAATCTTCTAGATTTAGATGTTTTAAAAACATCACTTTAGCATTAGAACTATTTCCTCTGTTTATTTTATTCTTTGACTACTTGAGTAAATTTCTACAACAGATTGAAGTACTTGGGGTTTCTCTTCCATGGGTGGATATGTTAACCAATAGCAGATGTGGTTCTCAATTTATAGAGCTTCTCCATGAAAAATCATCTAGTATTCCCTGTGATCTAGGTTCGAAGGATTTTGCAAATTCTCTCTTGCCTGGGAATGATGCTGTTGGTAATGAGAGAACTTATACTAAAAGTTCATCATCAGTTCCAGGTGGTTCAGGAAATTTTGTGGATTTTCTAACTGGTGATTTTGACATATCAAACCAATCCAACATTACTGCAAATACATCTTTTGGTAACGAGGAACAGAAAAACTTCTTCGATGACGAATTTGATGTTAACCCTTTTGCCACTGCATCAGAAGTGCCTGTTGCTAAAGTGAATAACCAGGTTGAAGAATGTGGCAGCACACAGCTTTATCTGAAGTTTTTTGAATCGCTTTCTGGAAATAATAAGGTAATATTTTGTACAAAATTCATCTTCTTTCTTTTCCTAGCTAGTTCATTGATATTCTATTATCTTCTTGGTAGATTTTCATTAAATCAGTGTTGAGCTTATCCTGAAATTAGTCAAATTTACCAGTAATATCTGGAATTGCTACTCTCATCCAATGATTGGATGAGAAGGTACTAATTTCTAGAAACAACATAACTGAAAAAAACCAACTCATGATTATTTACTGGATCTTTATTTCTATTCTGTTGGCTAAATGTAGATATAGTTTTACATTCTGATGTACTCTCATTGTTTTTATAGTAAGTTCAATATATACAATACATATTTGGGATGCTATTACTTGCTTTGCTTTATACACTGATCTTGTTCTCCATAATACTTGTCTATTTGTAGAAAAAGAAAGAAAACAAGGCTTATTTTGAACACGTGTATATAAATTTAAATCAGGGTCACATAGATGTAAACTTTATTTATATTTCCAGGGAAAGACCCTTAACTTTGAGCAAATGATGAAGCTTGAAATAAAACGTCTTTATCTCGATCTTTCTGCTGCCGAAAGGGACCGGGCATTGTTATCAATTGGTGTAATTCCTGCCACAGTAGATCCAAACCGTTCGGTTGATTATTCCTACCTGTTGAAGTTATCCAGCTTTGCTGATAATCTAGCATTGCTGGGCCATGCTGTATTTGAGGATCGTGTTAATGCTTCAATAGGGCTCAAAAAGGTCAATAGCCATGCTATAAACTTTTGGAATATCAGTGAAAATGGTGAATCGTGCTCTGGTGGGGCATGTGAAGTCCATGCTTGGTCTTCATTACAAGGTTCAGCCACTAGTGAAAACTCATCAGTATTTGTGGAGTGTTCCCAGTGTGAAAGAACAGCTTGTAAAACTTGCTGTGCTGGGAAAGGGGCCTTTCTTTTGCTTAACAACACTTACAGAGATCTGAAGATATATGGTGGGAGTCAAGGTGGTGGCTATTCAGCCCTCGCAGATAGTTTTGTGTGCAAATCATGCTGCAGTGAGGTGACCAAACATGCACTGTATGTGGATTATATCAGGGTTCTTCATAGCTTGCGAAGAAAAGGTCGCACAGAGAAAGCAGCACTGAAAGCAGTGAATCAGGTCTGCCGACTTGAGCCCAGTAAAATATCGGATCCAACACAGTGTGTTCAATCTGGTCAGAGACAATTGAAGCAGCTCCTTGATGGTGAAGAATCCCTTGCAGAATTTCCATATGCAAGCTTTGTACATACGGTATTCCTCAACATTGTACTAATTTATGAAAACTTGTACCCCTTTATATGATCTGCTGCCCTTTTGTATCCATATTACTTTGCTGCATCTACAATGCTGTTGCACATGAACCATGAACAGTTAAATAACTGGCTTTATGCCTAACATCATCTTTTTTTGAAAGAAGCCTTTTTATTTTGGTCTGAAGCTGTACCATATTGTCCTTGCTCCATAATTGTTTTGCCAGACACAGAGTATGCTTTAATCATGCTCTCATAATTTTTTTCAGGTAGAAACTGCTGATGACTCTGAACCACTGTTTTCATTACTGGCACCACTTGGTAGTGGAGTGTACAAGTCTTATTGGAAAGCTCCACAGGACAAGACATCTGTGGAGTTCCCTATTGTTCTTGGCGGTTTATCAGATGTTTCAGGGGTTGCTATAATTGTCAGTTCTTGCGGTTACTCAACATCTGACTGCCCACTTGTAAGATGGCAATGGCCTATCTTTCTGTACATACACCGTTGTGTAGCAATCAGGATTGATTCAAATTCATATATTTTGTTGGCACAATGCTGGTCTGGAATTAACGCAATGTGCAAGTGCTGTGATACATCTTTTTCATATACTGGCAGAGTTAGCTACCTATGCAAAACAAGAAGATTATTTAAATTAGCCCATCGCACTATTTTCATTTTCCCTGTTTCTTTGAGTGCAGTTATGTACTTCCTTACTTCAGATGCTAATAATCGTGCTGCTTGTGCAGGTGGAGGTATGGGCTAGAAATAAAATACACCGGGAAGATCGCACGTTCGTTGGAAAGTGGGATGTACAAGACATGATAGTATCATCTCCACAGCTTTATGGACCAGAAAAGTCGAGTAGCTGGAGTGAAGCACCAAGACACATTAAACTTCACTTCCCAAATCATATCCGCTGTCGCATCATTTTGATAAAAATGACACTTCCCCATATTGGATCTCATTCAACCAAGTTTAATGAGGAATTTGATCTTCTATCATTGGGTGAAAGCTCATTTACTGAATCCAAGCCAACCAACCCACAGAATTCATTCATTCATGCAAAAAGGATTGTTGTTTTTGGCAACTCTTTGAGAAAGGAGATGGGTCCTGACACATCTGTGGGAATAATGAGAATGAAAAATTATTTAGACGGATCACCACTGTTGGGCAGATTTAGGGTAAACCCTATGTCATTTTCTGAGCACTTTTGAGCTCTAGATTCGAGCTATGACTGAAACTTTTTCCCTTATGTTCCAGATTCCAGTTGAAGCTGAGAGGCTGACAGATAATGATCTTGTTCTTGAGCAATATCTCTTACCTAATACACCTGGAATAGCTGGATTTCGCCTTGATTTCTTCAGTGTTATAAGACCTCGAGTGACCCATTCACCTTCCTCATCAGAGTTGGATACGAGAGAGTTTTCATTGACACAAATGGAAGATAGACTTGTAAATCCAGCAATCCTTCATATACAAGTCACTGTTGTTAAGGAAATAAGCCACTGCCTATGTGGTCAAACATCACTTGTTTTAACGACTAAAATTGTTCATTTTCAGGTTCTTGTGATCTCTTGATGTGCTTGTTCTTGAACAGTTCAAACTTTCATACTTGTGTGGAACATATATCACTCTGTATTCTGTCTTACAGTAAATACTCATATATAGTTAGAGAAGCTGTCTGGTGATTTGCCCCAGGGGCCCTGGTTTTTTGGGTGAAAACCGGCCAATTTTTACCCCCAAAATCGACCTTGTTTAGGTTAGGAAACTCCAAATTTGAGTTTTTCAAAATTTGGGCCTTGGGGTTTGGAATCTAACCGGTGTGAATACACTTATTTAGCAAGAACTGGCCAGGGGAACCGAAAATCAGAACCCGGCTGGTTCCAGATTCTCAGCCGGTTCTTGGAACCCTGGTATGCGTATATGTTTATAACTGATTAGACAGAAATATTGTAGTTCATCTATGTGACGGTGCTTTTTGAAAGTTCCTAGTAGTACTAATCCGTTTCTGCTACATAATATTGTTAATTGAGGTATTGAGAAGCCTACAGCTGACCCTCTAGATATCTATAGATTTTTTTCATTGCTTTTTTTGTATTTTGTGTGCACAAATCTTTTTCATGTGTTTGTGTCTTTCTACAGGAGTCCGGCAAGCTGGTTGTGGAGGAATACCGTTTACCAGAAGCAAAAGCGAATACACCACTCTATTTTGATTTTCCGGATTTGCAGCGAGATGCCCGTTGTGTTATCTTTAGATTACTTGGGGATGTCACTGCCTTTGCCGATGACATTGCTGAGCTTGATGGCTTAAACTTGCGAAATCTTCCTTTGGCCACTGGACTGTCTTTGTCAAACAAGATCAAGTTGTACTACTACGCTGATACATATGAAATGGGAAAGATAGGCAGTCTCTCAGCAGTATGATATATCTGCGGTATGAGTGAATCACATCCTGATATTTTAACTGTTGTCATATCATGAGGCTGTTTAAATATTGGAATTTTAACTTGATTTTTGATAATTAAGTTTAGCATGATTTTGAGAAGAAAATTCCAGTTCATAATGGATTATAAAGTAAAGCTAAAATGTATAATACAAATTGGCTTAATGGGCTTAAAGCATGTGAACAACGAATGCCTCTTTGTCTAGCTTAAGCTACTTCTATAAGCCAGTTTGTAAATATTTAGCCCAATAAGACGAATGATCCATCTTGTGATATAAGCTGAATAAGCTACTTTAAAATAATTTCCATCTTGTGATATAAGCTGAATAAGCTACTTTATAAAAGTTATTTTACAAGTTGTTGAGCTTTTTTAATCCTTAAGAAAACAACTTAAAAGTGAAGAAAACCCTCTGGTTTCTAACCAGATGGGGCTTCTCAGTTATGCCCCACTGAAAATATTTTTGCTGTCCCTGAAAAAAAGCTTAACCGAGTGAGAAGTTAAAGTATGAATTAGGTTGTATAGGCTACATTGCCTCAGACATGATCCTAATGTTGTTTGGTTAAACAAACACAGATTATAAGCTACATGAGCAACTCCAATCAACTTCAACTTCTCACTTCGGTAGTTCAACTCGTTAGTGAAATGCCAGTAACTCAATAAAATACACTCCCAAACGTATATGGCCATTTTAGTTCATAAGAAATCTCATATTTGCCTCTTATTTTCCGTATGGACCTAAATAACCTTGCAAATCAAGTGAACATAATTTGTCTTGTGTGGAAGACTGGAAGTACATCGGTGAAGGACCAAGAATGGTCTGTGTTGTGTTCTATGCGGGGATAGAAATGTCGAAACCGGTGCAAAACCCGGCTGTCGGGCGGTAACGGTAACTGGCTGGTTACCGAAAAACCCGGATGCAATTCACTTTTCAAAATTTGAATTTGGGTGGTTTGAAAACCGGAAAAGCCATTTAAAAAACTGCTTAAAACCGGAAGAAACTAAAGAAAACCTAGCAAAAAATGTTAGGACTAGCATATTTATGCATATTTAATTCATATAATAGGTAATCTAGTATAAAAAGGTTTAAACCAATCTAGGAAGTGCATTTGTAACCACTGAGATTTCGGCTGGTTTTCCCCTCCCGTTATCCGCCGGGATTTCCGGTAACTGGCGGTTTTTTTAATCCCTGGTTCTATGTTATGTCCTCTTAATTTTGTCCATAAAGATATGGAAGTGGCATTTTACTGTAACTAGTGGAGTAATGGCACTGCGGTGGTATTTTACCAAGAGGTTGATTTGCAGTGGTCTTCTCACAACTAAGCAACTTTTCAATGCATTTTGGAGTACTAATTTTCTCTAGAATTGTAAATCAAAGTTATTGCACAAGTCTTCAAATTTTCTGAGGAAATGCATGGCCAGAATGTGCTAAAGTTTTACAATATTTCTGCTATTTCTTCATTTGTGGCTATTTTGTCAATGCTTGAACAAAGGCACCATGTTGTGACAACACTGATTTTCACCAAAGTGAGATTCTATCGCGCGGGGTACAACTTCAGAATTTATTGCCCTAGTTGCAACAAGAAAAGGTTGCATAAGTGCATTTATTGGGTAGGTTCCAAAAAATTTTATAAAGTATCCTATTTTTGTAAAATGCACCACCAAACGGCACTGCATGTATACATGTGCGTAATACTCAAATATTGCTCTCTTACTTTTCTTTACCTATGTAGGTTGTAGATGCCAGCCATCATGGAATATATTCACACAGTTGGTGGATTGGTGTTGTAAACTATTGTTTCTGTGTTCATGAGGTAGGCGGCAGCAACGCTGCGACGGCATGATGCTGCTACCTGCACAATAACTTTCAGAATGTTTTGTAGTTTCTGCTTAGATCGTCCAGTGATCCAATTTGAGGGCTCTGGGGATATTTACCGTAGAATTTCTGGAAATTCTAGATTTTTTTGCTGTAGAATGTCTGGAAATTCAATTTGTTTGCAGTTTTCGAAACTGCCAGTTGCAATTGTTAATATCTGTATGAGATCTGCATAGGGTTAAGAATTGAATTTGTATGGGGGTTTTTTGTTTATAAATATTTTGAGCACTGAACTTTACCGATTACTAGTTAAGTTGTACGATGTGCTATGCTGCGGCTGTGTTACAGTCTAACTAACTTGAATGAAGGATTTTTGAAGGAATTTTGCAAAAAGTTGAATCCTATACGGCTCTTTGGAACAAAGAACTGATATATCCTAGAATTCCTATGTATTGGCACGAACCATAGGGATTTCGGAGGCAAATTCTAGCACGAGGTCTATCCTCGGTGAAATTCTCTCCTTTGTACCTTTTGCTATGAAGCATCCAAACTACTTAATCGAACAATTCAGGTGTCATAATAAAGAGAAAATTTCACCTATAGCATTAGTTTGAGTCCGGTATAAATTAATACAACAAATAAAACTCAGTTTGAATCAATAGCACAGGGGTCTGCAGCAGCGGAAGGCACGACGGCATGATCGTGCACGGTGTACCGGGAGGGTCTTGGTAAAGGTATGGCTCAATTTAGCTTCTGATTTTTATTTTTTCACTATTTATTAATTTTGTTTTTTAGACTTTTTGGTAAAGGTATGGCCCAGGTGCCGCGTCATGCATCCGCTCGTGCCGCCGAGGGTGCCCGTCGCCGGCGCACTGTGAAGTCGCTCTGGTTACACCGCCACCTCCTTAAGAACCCCTGATGCTCGTGCACGCCGAAATTTTGCCCCTCCTTCCCAGTGCCATCGCCGCCATCTTCCCCAGCACTGGTCGCCGTGTGCCACCGAGCATCCTTGTCCGTGTCGTCACCTCCCGTAGCTCCCACTCCATTCAGTCATCCCATTTCTCCAGTCGCCGCCACCTCGATGGCCACGGCTTGCTGCCGGCGGCGACCACAGGGGAGCCCACACGATTCCCTCCCCCCTCTTTCTTGCACGTGGGACCTAGAGGAAAGAAAGGAATATGTGTCTTGCATGATGTCCATGAGGGTAAAAATGGTCTTTGCACACTATTAACAGCAATCAATTGACGGGCTAGCCAACAACAATGACGAAGAAAAATCGGTTATTTGATGGCATATCACAAGGAGGAGGTTATTAGATGGCATGCCATAAAGAAAAAAAAAGAGTTATTCGATGGTATATAATTAAGAGAAAAACTATCGGAAGCGTCGTTGCTCCCTTCCTCTTCATCGCCGTCATTCCCTCACTCTCCTCCGTCACTGGATCCGGCTCCTCCACTACGGGTTTACCCTTCCCCCAGGTATAGAAGGAGGTCGAGGGAGGTGGGCGGGGGCGATGGGCAGGGTAGGAGGGTGGTGGCGGCGGCGGCTATGGCAGTTAAGTTGGGCGGGACGGCATGGCGGGGAGGAGTCTTACACGCTTCCCAAATCCACAATTCTCCCCTATTACCAAACAATCAACCCTGCTGTCTTAGTAATAAAAATATCATAACTCTCATCTCAAAAGTCTTATTATATCAAATCTTACAATTCTGGAACCTACACAAATTTCTCCATAATTTCTTAGTTGGCTACATGCTCAGATTAAATCATCTGATCACCTGTTTTTAACCTAGAAGACAGATATGTCATCTTCTAGATAGCAGAATTAATAATTTTTATATCATTTAATGTACACATACAAATATATTGCACCATAGCATTTTCAGAATCTATAGAAAGTTAGCTACCTATTTCTAATTATACCTAAAATTTAATTATGTCATCTATTAAATCAATTTACTAATTTCCCACGACTACGTTTAGCAGCAACCGGTTTCTGGACAGTAGTCTTCTTAAATCATAATTTCTATTCTTCCCAACCAACAATTATGTTCTTAGACCCTCTAGAATTCTTAGATAATTACTCACATTTCTCATGTGGATCAAAAACCTTAATTATTTCACTTAATATTTTTAATCTACTATTTAACCTGCCGCTGTCAAATGACGATGAATCTCCAGACAGAAGACTTATAAAATTCATAACTCTTAATCTAGCCCATCAATTGACTTGATTAAATATTCTATGGAAAGATAACGAAATTACAATTATCCAGTAGATGACATCCTTGAATTTAGCTCACATGGTACCCGAAATAATAATTAAAATTACCAAGACAAACTAATCTACTATCGAACCCCTAATGAAAACTCGCTAAAACTCTTAATCTATCTAATTATCAATTTAATCTCTATAACAATTTAACAAACTAGAGAGAAAATCTAGATTGTTACCCCGGTGAAGAAACACCAAAATCACGATCGCTTCCTCACAATTTCTCCCCTTCTTCCTCTTTGCCCCTCCCACTGCCTTCTGTTTCCTATTCGATTTCTTCTCTGGCTGCTGCACTGGATCATCACGGTAGCAGCACTCGCACACAACTAGTTACCAGCAGTTGTTAACACAAACCACGGCAACAGCACAAGCACTTGGTAGTAAGGGCAACAACACAAGCTCTTGCTAAGTCTACTACTCATTCTAGGAAAGCAACCCATCTCTAAAAATCAAATGTATCCCGTTTTCATATATCCCCTTTCCTTTAATTACGTACTGGTCCTCAGGAGGGATATTTTTGAAATATTACATTATACTCTTTTAACATAATTCGACCCCAAATTCTACACCTCACGTCTCTACACACAATCCAATCAGGACTCCAATCGAACTTTAGCACGTACCTGATGTAAATAACTCTGGATACTCATCACTCACGTGATTCTCCATCTCCCAACTCACTTCCCGTTCTGTCTGATGTGACCGAAGCGCCTTGGCATTCATCAACATTTCATGCCTCAACACCATTTCCCACTCCCCCAACCTCCGCACTGGACGGGACTCAAAAGTGGAATCTCACTCGATGGTCAATGGCTCTAATGACATCTCGTGCTACGGATTTCCCCCATATACTACCTCGACACTAGACTTGGAACACATTGTGCACAATATGCATAGACTTAGAAATGTCCAATCGATAAGCTAGTTCTCAATCCGTGCCACTTAGCATGAATGGTCCAACGTATCTTGGGCTAAGCTCCTCTTGGTATCAAACCGCATAAGGTGTTTGGTGGAAGATACCCTAAGAAGTACCTAAGCACCTACCTCGAACTCCAATCCTAGCCTTCTCACCTCATCAAAGCTCTCCTTAGCGTCCAATCATTTTTTTCTGATTAGACACAATTGTCTAATCTTCTCATATCTACAAAGCCTCATCCCAAACTCTGAACTGGGCAATTGGGTAGGCAAACAGAACCAATTTAAGAGCTCTACGCATCTATGGTATGATATTCCCAAACTAAGCTGTATATTTTAAATTTACCTTTCAATTTTAGATTTAATTAAGGTTTGGGATATCATGCTCCCATTGTAAGACATTTGCTCCCATATTCTACAACAACCCATTCTACTCACAAGAATTGTGACCTGTTAAATAAATTTCTTGGGCGCAAACCCACCTTAGGAAATAGAATTCTAAACCACACTCTAGAAAACCAAAAGGTCATACTAGCTTTCCATGGCACAAATGTCCTAACTCTCAATAACACTAAGAGCTCTTCCATTAACTATTATATGATTCCCTCACTTTGTGGGACATATCCCTTTTTATCATGGGGAACAAAAACATATACCATACTTCTTAAGCCAACTCTCTTTGAAAAGAATCCACTATAAAAATAACAAAGAGTTCGCTAAGAATCATTCGACTTCCAGATAATCAATGTGCATACAAGAACCACTCCAAAAAAGAAAGTTTCACTAAGAAATTATTTAGCCCTCCAAATAAATAGTTTGTATTTAAAACCACATAAGTCAAAGGTGAAATCACTCAAATACGTAAAATAACAATTTCCCCTTTTTACACAAAGAAAAAGACCACACATACCACTAGGGAACTACTTCACTTTTCAAATGACGTTGGACAAAACACATAGAGAAACCAGGAAGAAAAAATGTATCTCAATGCCCCAGAAAAAGGTATTTTCCTCGAATTTAAGGCATAATTTTTGTTGAGCCATAAATTTCTGAAACATCATATATCCTGCATACATATTTTCTTTTAAATTGCCAAATTCAAGATTAAACTCTACCTCATTGCAACATCACTAAAAATCTAGAGAAACTCTAGTACTCAAGTTTCTGAATGCATTAGCAAGGTTCCTTCACGAAAGTAATATCATTTATTTTATCTTTTCTTTATTTTAACTGCATCTATAAATTGATTCCCTATCGAATCCCAGCTTAGTTCTTTTAAAGGACAATTAGTCTTTTAAAGTTCCCACACAAATAGCTATCACAACCAACAAATTCTGTCATGATTAACACAAATCCCGCTTCCCTTGTTATTACTAAAAATCACATTAAGTTTGCAACTTTGAAACCTAGATAACTTAAAATATTACATGCTACAATAATAAATTCCTCTATTACTCCTAGCTGGGCAGAGATACTAAGCAATATCACTTGATGATTTCAATTTCAAAGACTCCTATAATAAAATTTCAGTTGTAAATGGTAGGAAAGCTCTAACAAATAATTCTAGTCCCTACCAACTACCTTTAAAAGATACGCAAATTCCAAAAAGTAATTCACCAAGGAACAATTCGTATATCATAACAATAGTTCAACATGCCTCACCATTCAATTTACTACCACATTGATTAGGCTATTATACCAATTTTTTTTTGTATTCATTAGATGACATGATCAACTGTTTATCTAGAAAATATAGCAATGTACACAATGGTAATTATCTAAATAATATATCAAGTTTTCATACCCTTGATAGTTTCAGTAATCCACAAAAATATATAATAAAAGGATAATAAAATGACAACACACGTGAAAGGTTTAACACTTCCAATGAGTTCACTTATAAGATAAATAATTACATCGCTACAAGCATTTTTTAAAAGTACTGCTACCATGTAAGCCAACAAACCCAAAATGAAACATGAGTACAAAACTCTTTAACATTCCACTAAATTATTCCGAAGGTCAACCTAATAATGTTTTCCTAAAAGGTTTAGCACCACCCTCAAATGCACTTACTAACAATTATACAAGCACCAATTTAATAAACTATTAACAAGAATTATCAAAGATTGCTATCATATCTTAAAACTTTCCAAAATTCAGACTAATTTGCTTCATAATATTTTATTACCCCATTCTAAGTCTTAGAACTCACAAAGCATTACAAGATTACCACAACAACTATAATATTCTAGCAAGACTCTTTAGTTAAGGATAGACTATTAGCTGCCAATCTCAGAAAGCACACAAATAAGAAACATTTATTAAACTTCATTCATTCAACTCCTGGTGATGATCAACACCAAGTTTAGCGCATAATAATTACACTCTAGTGATTCTCATTAACGGTCGATGATTATCTTGATTATGAAATCTATTTGTTGTCCTACTTCTAGATGCAATCACCTAACCATTTACAAACATAGACTCAATATTTCCATCTTATGTTCAAAACTTAGCAAAATACTATTAAAACTGTTGAGGAACCCTCGCTGGCGACCAGTCCGAGCAATTCCTCTGCTTAGAACAAGAACAAATCAATCACAAAGCGACAGAATAATAGATTGAACACACAGAGAGAGGTAGAGAGAACTCCTGATCTTTCTTTATTGCTTCAATTCAATGGGGTACAAAATCAGCAATATGGCTCTCTATTTATAGGAAGCGGTGAGGTGCCCACTATGGATAAAGACTCGTTTAAACGGAGAGGATCCATTTAAATGGAAATCCTTATCCCTAGTTTCCTAATACTCTCCCTTGGGCACTCATCCAACATACTCATGCCTCATTAAAACTCCATAAAAACCTAGTGAAAAAAATTTGGAGAAAGAGTACATGATGCATGTTATGCTGCGATGCACGAATTGCCTCATTAAAAACCTTGACTGAGAAACTTCAGGAAAACTCATCAAGGGAAAAAGAGTACAATTCACCCAACTTCATTCAGTCTTCAGGACTTTTATTCTTTGGGTACTTGATCTTCAAGATCAAGATTCACTAACGGGTTTGAGGGAATTCTCCCCCTGAATTCTGCACTTTTCAAAGTCTCATCATACCGATCCCTCGTACGCACCTTTCAAAGCTAGATGCGGGGAGGGACTTTGTGAATAAATTTGCTAGATTTTCATAAGACTTAGTATGCAGTACTTTAATCTCATCCAGCCTTTGCAATTCATGAGCATAGAAGAACTTAGGGTTGATAAGCTTTGTGAGATGACTCTTCACATAGCCCGTTTGTACTTGTGCAACGCAAGCGGCATTATCTTCATAGATAATTGTGGGGGTTTGCACAATGTTCATCCCACATGACTGCTAGATGTGGTGAACCATTCGGCGTAGCCAAGCACATTCACGTGCGGCTTCATACAGCGCTATTATTTCTGAGTGGTTCGTCGAGGTAGCTACAAGGCTTTGCTTAGACGATTTTCAAGAAATTGCAGTTCCACCACACAGGAATACATAGCCTGTTTGTGACTTTGCGGTATGCGGTCGATTGTACCCAAAGATCTCGCATAGCCAATCAAGTTCAGATCTTGATTCTTTCTCAGAAACAATCCAAGGTCCTTGCTTCCTTGGAGATATCGGAAGATGTCCTTTGTGCCCTGCCAATGCCTTTTGGTGGGCTCTGCACTATACCTTGCTAACAGATTCACAGCAAAAGCAATATCCGGTCTAGTGCAGTTTGCTAAGTAATGAGTTCTCCAACTGCACTCAAGTATGAGAATTCCGGTCCTAGGACTTTCTCCCCCTCTTCCCTAGGTCGGAAAGGATCTTTTTCTTGCTGTAAAGATCTCCCGATCATCGGTACTTTTGATGGGAATGCTTTCTCAAAACCGAATCTTTCTAGCACCTTCTAGGTGTAGGTTGACTGATGTACCAAGATTCCTTCAGGGACATGCTCAAGCTGCAGGCCTAAGCAGAACTTGATCTTGCCCAAATCTTTCATTTCAAACTCTGACTCCAAGTAGGAGCTTGCTTCTTTTCTATTTTCCACTGTCCCGATGATATTCAGATCATCTACATACACTGAGATTATACAGAATCCATTCTGGAATCGCCGTATAAATACACAAGGACAGTCTTCATTGTTCGTGTAGCCTTTCTTGCAGAGAAAGTCGCTTAAGCGATTATACCACATTCTGCCAGATTGCTTCAGTCCATACAGGGACTTTCTAAGCTTCACACTGTACAGATTTCTATTTGCTCTGTCTTGGTTCGGGAGAGGAATTCCTTCAGGGACTTTCATATAAATCTCCGAATCCAAGTTACCATAAAGATATGCAGTCACAACATCCATCAATTTCATTTCTAAATTCAAGTTCACTGCCATTGAGATCAAGTATCTAAAGGTAATTCCACTCATGACTGGGAATAGGTTTCTTCATAATCAACTCTGCATGCTTGAGTGAAACCTTGTGCTACCAAAATTTTGCTTTGTATCTCACTACTTTGTTTCTTTCATTTCTCTTTCGAACAAATACCCACTTGTGCCCTCTGGTAGCACATGGGGAGGTGTGCGGCATACGAGCCCAAACACCTCTCTTTTGTTCGAGATAGCAATTCAGCCATTATTGCCTTCTTTCAATCTTCCCAATCTGATCTTTTCTTACATTCAATGAGCGATGCAGGCTCGGATCAAGATCAATGATTGTGGTAATTTTCTTTGCGAAGTAGATATCGACATTGGTCGTTGTCCTGCTCGGGACTCTCCGTGTGCACATAATTTATAGCTATTTCTTCATGAGTTGCTTCTTCTGGAGCTTCATCTTACGTATCACTTCTTTCAATTGCGGTGGCAAGTCCCTTTAGTTATTCGGCTCCGATGTGTGCGCACATATCCATGCCGATGGGGATATTCAGATCCGTATGTCCTTTTCAACAGTGTGTCATACTTGTGCCAGTCTCAATCGGCTCCTTCTCATTCGGGGACTTCATGATCACCGTGATAAGTCCTTCTTATCCTTTTCGCCAAAGGCCCCGGTTATTTTGGATTCGAGGAGCTGGAGTTCTCGTCCTTTTATTCTGAGGCCTCTGGATGGGATTAGGGATACCTTCAATTTTCTTTGGTATTTCAACCTTCTCCGGTGCATTGCGTGCTGGCACATGCGACTTAGTCACGTTCTTCAAATCACTAAAATGATCGGACAGTTGGTTTGCTAATTCTTGCAAATCGATGATCTTCTGGACCTCTATTTCAGTTTCACTAGTGCGCGGGTCATGTGCAGGAATTCCTGTGGCTTCCCACATAATTTCCCGATATTTTTCATCAATGGATTGATTTCCTCCCCTAATGTCGGGAAATTATCCTCATCAAAAATGCGATCAATAAGCGGCAAGATGCAAATCTCCCGACATGGGTTCCAAATACCGATTATGGATGCGATCTCATAACCAACGATATCCCGCCTTACGGAGAGGGCCCATTGCGTCACATGAGGTGGTATAGGTACATAAACCTTGCATCCAAACCTCCTGAGATGAAAAATTTTCGGTGGTGACCCTTGCGCTAGTTGCATAGGTGAATGGATGTTGTAGGTCGAAGGTCTAAAGTTGATGAGATTCACTGCATGTAGGACTGCGTGTCCCCAACATGTAGCTGGCAAATTACAATTCTGCAAGAGGGGTTGGGCAATAAATTTAATTATTTTGATTAAAGCTTCTACCAAACCGTTCTGGGTATGGACATGCGGTACTGAATACTCAACTGCAATCCCCATCGCCATACAATAATCATCAAATGCTTTTGAAGTAAATTCTCCGGCATTGTCCATTCTGATGGACTTGATGCGATGATCAGGGAACATATTTCTGATGCGAATGATCTGCGAGATCAATTTGGCGAAAGCATGGGTTCTTGTGGATAATAAACCCACATATGACCACTTTGAGAAAGAATCAATGAGCACCATGAAATACCTAAATGGCCCTGAGATGGGCTGAATAGGACCGCAAATGTCTCTCTGGATGCGTTCTAGGAATGTAGGGACTTCATCCTTCACTTTCAGAGTGGAGGGTCTAGTGATTAATTTTCCGGTGGCACATGCAGGGCACACATAATCTTCATGATTCGGGAAGTTCTTCACAGTAATATTATGCCCGTGATAATTGTCCTTAATCTTCCATTTTACCTTTCATGGTGCTTTTTTACCTTTCATTTTACCAAGACCGGTAATAAAGAAATAATCCTTAATCTTCCATTTTACCTTTCATGGTGCTTTTTTATTCTTGAAGTATTCTTTTTTATGACATCCATATACTTTGTCCTTTCTGGGACCTATTTCCTATACATTCTCAATAGACCTATTAGTCCCAATAAATTGATTGTCATTAATAATCAAAACTCGAATTTAGGGTCCTAGATGCTACAACCTCCCCGAGCTCTTGTCATCGTTCCCTTGACCATTGATGCGCCTGAAATGGCACATCATTTCTGTATAGTTTATTTCATTTGCTCATTGATTTTATCATTAATTGCTTGGATTATATTTAAGTAATTGCCAAATACACAATATATGGTTTAGTTGATGTCATCTACAGGATCCAAAGGGAATCACACACTTTTAGGAGTAGATATGGAAAGAGGACGTCAAGAGGAAGGAAACTCAACTTGGATCACTGTATATCAGTGCTCTACAGGAGAAAATGGGCATGGGACCACCATGTCAAATGGATCATGATTTGTGAAGGCTCCAAGGGGATATTTAGTCTCCTGGCAACGCAAACCTCTCCGAAGCGTTGAAACCTTAGGATAGGCTATTTAAAGAGCTAATTGCATCTACAAGAAAAAGGAGGCAACCACCACATCATCCATACTCGTCTACCATCTCCAAAGCACCTATTTCGCCATAGTTCATCCTCCATTCATGCGTCCTCGTAATCATTTATCCATTAGTGTAATCCGAATGTCAGCAATATCTATGTAATATATCTTTTTTATTTCCAGATTATTGTCATTATATTCTTCATTATCCATCTATTGTTCTCGGTTCCTATGGTCTTGAGTGAGTAATTCCCCAAGGGCTAGGGGTTAAGATAGCCGTGTAGCATTAGTAATGAAGGAGATAATCTAACCTTCATGCATTCTTTTATGTTATCATTGCTATTAGTGTTGTCTTATCTTTCCTCGATATTAGGACTCGATGGGCCCTAATGTTCCATAGGTCGATGCAAGGAAAGGTAGCAATAGGTGGTGAGTAGAAGAATGACTGACAAAGTCGATGACAATGAAAGCGGTGGAGTTCGGCTTTTATAAGTGATCCATCTGAGAAAGAATGGCATAACCACGACACTTAATGTGTTGGTCCAATTGTTAGTCGGTTGGTCTATGTGATAATTCCTTAATTGCAAGCGTGACTTGCAATCATGCGCACGTGAGCAGGACAATTTTTTTCTCCTACATGATGTTTGTCGAAGGGAGATGCATATAGGGTGTGTTGCCTACATGAACACATGATCATCATAATTGCTTTGATTGATCATATCATTACTATTGTTAACATCCCTAAGATTTACTAGCATTGCAGGTGATCCTAATGCCCTAGGCCCTATCTGTCATCATACGAATCACAACCTCTTTGATATTAGAATTAATATTGCTTAGTACTCAATTAGCACTTCATTATTATTGCCATAATTACTTCCATCACTGTTGTTATAATTGTAGTTAAATTAATAGTTGTTTGAAGGTAATAAGAATAATCCACACGTCTACGAGGGATATAAATCTTGGAATACTCAAAGGGAAATAGCTGCGAATGACATCGTGCACTTTCGGTATCATCAAAGGCTCTTTGTACCACCCAGAGGAAGCATACTAGAATTGCTGAGAAGAAGAAGAGGACCGCCAAGAAGTCCAGGGTTGTGGAGTACTAGAAGCTGCTTGCACAAAGGCTTAGTGAGCAAAGGGAGTGTCGGAGTGAGAGCATGGCCTGTCGCCATGCCAAGTTACGGCTGTCGCTCCTCACCGCCACTAGATATCTCCAACTCGTGGGCTTGGTATGTGTGTGGTAGCAAGCCTAGAGTAGGAGCTTGCCCACGTGGCGAGGGCAGGTGGAGTACGCAGGCAAGTGGTGAGGTTAGGCAGTGGTGTAGTCAATGAGCATGTGTCGGTGGAAAGACGAAGAAGGAAGAGTGAGGAGGAAGAAAACAGGGGTTGACACCATTGGAGGGGGTGGAGGATGTGGAAAATGGGGAGGGGGGTTGGAAGAACAAGGAGGGGTATTGTGATCTTACAATGCTTATAATGGCATATTTCTAATTTCTACGTGTTAGTCGTGGCATTTTTCAAAGAAAAAACTTTGCAGTGATATATCTCAAAACCAATAACTTTATAGCAGCATGTATCTAAATAACTATAGAATATGTGCAATAAAGCTAAAATTTGAACATCAGTATATTTATGAGAGACCATGTAGAGGTAACCCCGGTTGTGTGATGAGTAATTGACATGTGTTCTGAGTAGTATGAGTTTGTCTCGGGTATTTTACTGCTGTTAATATTTAATTATAATATTTTATGCGGTGCTATGTAATGTGTTTTCTTATCGGTGATGACTACAGGACTTTGAGACGAAGTCGTGGCGAGACACAGGTAACCGGACTAGGCACAGGCGGTGCTGAGGTCAGAGTGGTCGGGACGTGTCGAAGACGGCGAGGACTTGAAGTGGTTGCGAGACTTGGACGGCAAGAAACGAGGAAGCTTCCCGGAAGGTGCAGGAGTGGCATTTTGGTAAATGCGCAGGGCTGCACAAAAGGAAGTGGATTTGGTTAGGGGATAATCCATTAGTGCCATGAGTTGTTATGACCTAATGGGTAAAGTGGTTTGTAAATCCATTAGTGCTATGGGTTGTTGAGAGCTAATGGATAAAGAGAGGAGTTGTTGTGACCTAATGGGTAAAGTGGCTTGTAAACCCATTAGTAGAGGCTATAAATAGAGGTGCTTTCTAGTGGGAGAGCATGGAGAGAAAGAGAGAGAAGGGTGTGAGTGTTAGGGTTTTCTCTAATGCTTGTGCCCTATGAGTGTTAGGGTTTTCTCTAATGCTTGTGCCCTATGAGTGTTAAAGTTTTCTCTCCATGTGTGGGCTTATGTTCTTGAGAGAGAGAGAGTGGTGGTAAAAGTTAGGGTTTCTATTTTTCTCTCCATATGTGTGTGTGTGGGTTTTGAGAGAGAGGAGTTAGGGCTTTCTCTAGTGCTTGATCTCTATGGGTGTTGTGTTGCCCAGGATATGAGATTGAGTTGAGATGGCTGAATAGGAACCATTTTGTAATCATTCCTCTATATGAATCATTCATCTCTCTTCCTCTATTCTCTTAGCTGTTCTTTCTTTATTGTTCATTTCTTTTCGTTTAATTGTGTGAAATACTTGTTTGAGATGCTAGTCTTATTCTCTCTTGTCTGATTATGTTTGTTGTTTGGTTTTTACTTATGGTGGAAATTTGTCTTAAGACCATTTGGTCGGTTAATTTTCATAAGCAACTTGTTTGATCCTTGTGTTCTTCTCTTTGTGGAGTTTGGGTTGGTCGAGTATTTGCTAAATCTTCATGCTCTGAACAGGGTATTTCCTCAAGGTCATTTGGCTAGTTCATACCTGAAGCACTTTTCTCTCTAGCATATTTTCCTTGTGTTCTCTCTGCTGCAATCTTCTTCTTTTTCTTTTGCTCTGAACTGGAAATCACCTCAAAGCCTTTTGGCTAACTCTTTTCCGAGAGCAAAGATTTAAGAAGTTGAATTATCTCTGAAAATCTGTTGTTTTACTGTTATTTTCTCGCTCATTTGGCCTAAGAAAGACAACAGAAATACATCAATATACTTGCTGTTTTGTGGCTGCAGTTTTCAGCAACTTTGTGCTTCTTTTACTTTGTGTTTTCCAGCTTTTACTTTGTGCTTTTCAGTTTTTACTTTGAGCTGCTTTTACTTTATATTTTTCAGCTTTTACTTTGTGCTTTTCAGGCTGCTTTGGACAGCAATTTATGTTACTGTTTCTCTGCTCTATTCTCAGCAAGTAGTGCTATTTTGTAGTGCAGATTTCTGCAGTTCTTAGTGCTGTTTTAGGGTACAGTTCACTGCTGTTTTGACAAGATTTCATTGCTGTTTTCAGTTTGCTCTTAGCTGAAAAGTGAGTGAATACTTGGGACGAAATTTTTTAAAAGGCACCATTCACCCCCCTCTGTTGCCATTTCCGATCCTTCAATTTAAAACTATCTACATTAGTCATATGAGAACTAATTCACTAGATGTTGTTGAATTTCAATCGAGAATTACTATACTTGTTGCTGTTTTCCACTGCGAATGATCAGGGCCACTCACACTGTGTATCAACCCCTAGGTTGATCCTTACTATTTGCTATTAAAATCAATAGCCAGTCAATGTGGTGGTCTTATGTTAAATAGGAGATATCTATAGTGTACAAAGTACAATTTGGTGTACAAGTGCACAAGACACAATTTGTGGTTTGGGTATCAAATCATCATGAAAAATTTTGAAGAAAAAACCATAAACCAATTACGTAATTACTCAACTTATATAGAAAATTTCAAGTTCAAATTCACTCTACATTGAAAGTAAAAAATTAGAAAATTTTGATAAATGGTGAATCAAAAAGGAAGGAAAAGAATAAACTGACAAATTACAACAAACATTACTCTATTTTGTTCTAAGATACTTTGAGTTGATAAAATTTAGCCAAAATGACAGGATAGGATACAACTGCTGATTTCCATTAGCAAGCCCTTCCCCTCTATTGAGTTGAATGCCCTTAATCTCATTGTATGTCTGCTCCGAGAACCATCATCACTTGAAATGTATAAATCCAATTAGCACACCATATACACGTACTTTCCTCTTCACGATTCTTGTTTTTCTCCTGTGCTTCTCAGCTAAGATGATGCTCCACCCGGACTTTTGTGACATGGCACGGCCACCAAGCCCCGATCTTGCCATTGGCCATAACAATCATCAAGCACTACATATCAAGGAACAAGCAATCGATCCGAGCATAAATGATATGCACATGACTCTTAATTAGCAAAACACATACATGGACTTATGCTATGACTTATACTTGCATAAAAACCCTATGACTAATACTTGAATGGACACACCTTAGCTAACACAAGAAAAACGATCTGAGAACAACTCAACTCGGCACAGGGCCGATCTAATCGTGGCCTCCAAGCTGGTCAGATCGCCCTAACACCCACTAGTCAAACCATCATGTAATGGCCGGTCAGACTGCAAGCCAGTTATACCACCGGCTGGTCTGACCGCCAACCACAGGTTGATCTGACTGCCACCAATCTAACAACAAAAAATAGAGAATCAAAGGCATAAAATCAAACTCAACTAAATGACAACAAAGCAAGAGCAGAGTCAAATACTTATCATTATCATAGGGTTGTCACTAGATGATACACTTATGTAGCTTAAGCTAGAAATTTGTTATGCCGTCGGAACCTGCGCCAGTTCAGCGTGCGTTCTCTTGTGGCTCCCAAACGTGCTCATGTCCTGTCAAGGGATAAATGGAAATGCACGCTTGTGTCGAGCTCTATTCATCGTATACATGAAGTGTCAATGAACGTAGCATCGCATTCACTCTGCTTTGGCTAGCTAGCTCCCGTTTGGTCAGTCGCCATGACTGTCCTCTTCAGCGTGCGTTCTCTTGTGGCTCCCAAACGAGCTCATGTCCTGTCAAGAGGAAAATGGAAATGCACGCTTGACTTTGTATCGATCTTTATTCATCGTTTACAAGTAGTGTCAATAAACGTAGCATCCCATTCACTCTGCCCTGACTAGCTAGCTCCCGTTTGGTCAGTCACCATGACTATCCTCTTCACTCTTCTTGGACTTCTCCCCCTCCTCCACACGCCAGGGTTCTCTGCGCCAATAATTGACACCCTCTCCGGTGGCCAAGTGCTCGCCGGGGACGACAAGCTCATCTCCCGCAACGGCAAGTTTGCGCTCGGCTTCTTCCACACAAACGGTACGTCCTCCGACAGCACCCGACCAAATCAGTACTGCTACCTGGGCATATGGTTCTGTACCGTCCCAAAGCTGACTCCAGTCTGGGTCGCCAACCGGGAGTACCCAATCGCTGACCCCGCCGCGACGGAGATGACAATCTCCGGCGACGGCAACCTTGCCATCCTACACCGGACCACTAACAACTCCATGACTACGATCTGGTCAAGCCAAGCAAACGTGACAACCAACGACACTGTCGCGGTGCTATCAAACAGCGGGAACCTTGTCCTCCGCAGCATCTCAAACCCTTCACTTGTGCTGTGGCAGAGCTTGACCACCCGACAGACACCTTGCTCCCCGGCGCAAAGGTCGGTCGGGACAAGGTCACTGGTCTGAACCGTCGTTTTGTTTCTAACAAGAACTTGGCCGATCTAGCTCCCGGTGTATACTCTCAGGAGTTAGGCACCGGCCAGTCCATCGTTAAGCGATGGAACTCATCCATAGCTTACTGGTCCACGGGAGAATGGACTGGGCAATACTTCACCTCCATGCCGGAGTTGTCAGGTCGTGCACGGTTCAATTTTGTTTTTGTTAACAACGACCAAGAAGAGTACTTCATGTACACTGTAGTGGATGAAACCATGCTGACATGTAATGTTGTGGACATATCTGGTCAGACTAAACAGCTTGTCTGGCTGAAGGGTTCACAGGATTGGATGCCGGTCTATGCCCAACCTAAAGCTCAATGTGATGTCTATGCTGTCTGTGGACCATACACATTATGCAATGACGACATGTTCCCCTTCTGCAATTGCATGAAGGGTTTCTCCATAAAGTCCCCTCAGGACTGGGACCTAAACGATCGAACAGGCGGGTGCGTGAGAAACATGGCATTAGATTGCAGTTCGACAGACAACTTCTACCCCATAACTGACGTGAGATTGCCTGACAACGCTGAATTCTTTGAGGCGGCTAGGAGTGCGGCTCAATGTGCGCAAGCTTGCGTAAGTAATTGCTCTTGCACTGCATATTCTTATGGTACTAGATGCTCTTTATGGCATGTTGAGTTGCTAAACACAAAGCAGCAGCAACATAGTGGTGATGGTGGTGCTAATGCTGAAACGCTGTACCTTCGCATTGCTGCCAAAGAGATGGAGAGCTTTCGAAACAACAGAAGAGGAATGATCATTGGGTTTACTATTGTGGCGAGTACTGTTGCTTTTGGCCTGTCGGTGTGTGTTTTACTGACGATAATTTGGAGGAACAAAAGGGGGTGGTCTGGTAGTACATTGAACAATACTGGCGGTGGGCTTGTGACTTTTCGATATAGTGATTTGCGGCGAGCAACTAAGAATTTCTCGGAGAAGTTGGGAGAAGGGGCTTTGGTTCTGTGTTCAAGGAGTGTGTGACTCGATCACTATAGCGGTCAAAAGGCTTGACGGTGCTCGACAAGGAGAGAAGCAATTCAGGGCTGAAGTGAGATCGATTGGTATCATCCAGCATATCAACCTGGTTAAACTAATTGGTTTCTGCTGCGAGGGTGACAGAAGGCTTCTTGTCTACGAACACATGCCAAATCGTTCACTGGATATCCATTTGTTTCGAAGCAATGCCACATTCTTGAAATGGAGTACCAGGTATCAGATAGCCCTCGGAATTGCTAGAGGGTTGGCCTACCTGCACGAGAGTTGCCTGGACTGCATCATACACTGCGACATTAAGCCGCAGAACATACTCCTGGATGCTGCTTTCGTTCCCAAGATCGCAGACTTTGGGATGGCAAAGTTTGCTGGAAGGAACTTCAGCCGTGTTTTGACTACGATGAGAGGAACTGTAGGATACCTTGCACCTGAATGGATAAGTGGGGTTGCCATTACGCCAAAGGTGGATGTCTATAGCTACGGGATGGTGCTGCTGGAAATCGTATCAGGGAGGAGAAACTCGCCTGAGGATTATACCACTGGTGGTGATGCTACTTACTTCCCTGTGCAAGTTGCAACTAGGCTTCTCCAAGGAGACGCGAGGAGCCTTGTGGACAGCAAACTATGTGATGATGTCAATATCAAGGAGGTTGAAAAAACACTGAGTGTGGCTTGCTGGTGTATTCAAGACGACGAAGTCGATCGACCGACGATGGGTCAGGTGGTGCGAGTTCTTGAAGGTGCACTAGAGCTCGAGATGCCCCCGATGCCAAGATTCATCCGAGATATCACCAAAAGCTTACATTGAGCAAACTGAGCATCTCTCGTTACTGAAAACAATTAGGTTTGGGCAAAAATATTTGGTTATCAAAGAGAGAATTTTTGGTTACCAAAGAGCAAATATTCTGTATTTCTATTGTGAATGCAAAACGTGTATACCCTACCCTACCCTGAATTTCGTGTGGTTGTGCTAACATTCCGATGTAAATTAAGCGCCTTGCCTTCTAAAGTTTTTTATTGGCATAAGGACCCTGTTGATTTGTCAGTTCGATTTGTTGATACAAGCTTGGTCCGCTTGATGGAAGGGCTCCTACTGTAGTCCCTCGTTACTGTATTTAGTTTGTCTTCATACTTGCCCTACGCTGGCGTAAACGCGTAGGGCAAGTATGGTGGCTAATGCTTCCATAAATTTCTGTATTGGACGCTTGATATCAGGCATATATGTGTTGGGGAAGCATGGTCTCTCTAAGATGTACTTAAAAAACTAGCACAAACTTCAAAACGAAAACAAATATACTTGCAGCAAAGAAACGAATATACCACGTTACAACCATTGCAACATTTTGGAAATGCGTATGCGACAATTTGGAAAAACACTTGTAGCAAATTAACAAACTTGTGCAACAACACCGGTCTCTAGAAAAAGGCGCAACAAATTAGTACTACACCTGTAACAATTCATCTGCGTGTGCACAAGATCGGGAAAAAAGAAGGCAACATCGCAATAATGCTTCATATTGTAACAATATTGAGAAGATAAAATGCAACAAAATAAAATACCTATGGCAACAATTGAGAAAATGTGATGCAACAACATGCAAACAAGCCCACCGGAGAGAGAGTTGCCAACAGTGGCGGCAAGAGGCCAAGCTCAGAGTAAGCGGTGTCCAGCCTGGCACCTCACTGCCGTCTAACCCAGATCTGACAGTGCTTCCCTAGCCGACGTTGAGACTTAAAGAGGCCTCATGTGAGATCATGTAGATGTCATCTTATAGTTGTAATAAGTAACTGACTTTTAGTTTAATAGATTTTGTGGAGTTTGAGTTTGATTTTTCGCAATTTGCAATTAAGGAGTTACTTTCAAGGCTAGCAATCTGACTGGGCATAGTGACCGCGGTCAGATCAGCCTAGATCAGCCTTACTGGTCTTTTAATAGCGATCAGATCGGTGGTGCACCTTTTGGTCAATAGTCCCCAAACACTTGTGTGAGAGTGTTTAGGGATGAGTTTGCACCTACTCTCATGAAGATTGAAACTGAACCTGAAACTAGATAGAGTTTAACTAAAAAGTCTAGAGAGCGTGTTGTATAGCTGGGAGGTTGTGGTTAGATCAGTCATAGGTTGGCAGTCTACCGACCTAATGATGGCGGTTTGACTAGCATAGTGGTTGCTGTTAGACCGCTCCCCTGTTACTAGGAGAATTGTTGGTCAGACCAGCCTATGATTGGCAGTCAGACCGGCCTCGGAGGTTTGAAGCGTGAGTTAGTTTGAGCTAAGTTGGTTCAAGGGTGTGCATGGCATGAGTGCCTATTCTTGATTGTGTTATGTTGTATGATACATTGTTTTAAGTAATATGAGTCAAGTGTATAGAATTTATGCTTGAGATGGTTGCTTGGTCTTTAGATGTACATGTGGCTTAGATGATGTAGCAGTCAACACAAGTGACTGAGAGTGGCGGGGTGCTGAGGTCCAAGTGGTCGTGTAAGTCTGGGTGAGACTATATGGATCAAGTAGGAAGCTCAGAGGAGTCAAGGATCATAAAGAGGCAAGTTGATGCATATGGTGCACTAAGTGACGAGGCCGATGTATGTAGAGACGATTCGGGAGAGTCCAATGTGTGAATATGTGACAGCTAGTTATTGGGCACCACGGGCTACTTGTCAAAGCATGCGAAAATAGTTTTATAGGAAGGTAAGTGTTCTTAGCTTATCAATTATATTAATTGATGATTTTGTGTTGTGTAGTGGTACGTGACGATTTGCTTACTGTTGTTAGTTATTAGACTTCAGGGGTAGGTCTTCGTGAGATGGATGGGACCGGGACTAAGTTTGAAGAGCTTAGGTCCAAAGCGGTCAAAAGATCAAGACAAGGCTAGGGGAGCTGAGGTCCAGAGCGATCAAGGTGTCGTCGAAAGATAACTAAGGCTAGTGGAGTGGTTACAAACCAGGATGATGAGGAACCAGAGCAGGAGGTACCGGTGGTGGATATGACAGACAACGAAAGGTGAACCAGGACTAGGCTCAGTAAAGAGTTGAGATCTAGAATGATCACGAAAGACGGGTGCCATCATGGTGCATGGAGAGGCATGTGGCGTGCAAAATGACTTGGGACTATTTGCAAGTGAGGAATGTTCGGTGGGATCTGGATGCGTGAGAGGTTTAGTGGCAAGTCATTGGAGCTACATGGAGTTAAAGGTGAAGCATGGGGTTGCTTCAAGGTGAATGAAGCACGAAGCTTTGTGGATGGCGGTAGAGGGGTATTTTGTAAATTGCCCGATACAGAAAAGTGACGGTGTGCAAAACAACAGCGATGGCCTAGGTGGATTAACTAAAGGAGTTTTCATGGGGAATTTGGGCTATTGGAGCCAAGTAAAAGTCACGCATTGAGAAGCATGCATGTGTGAGTGTAAAACTCAGTATGATATTGAGTTAATGGGTTAGCCTATGTAAAAGTGGATGAAAACCAACTAAAAGTGTTGATTTGGGTTTCTTATAAGCCTCCCCTATATAAAGAGGTGTATGGAGAGAGTTAGGGTTAGCTATCAAGGAAGCCAAGTAGAGGATGTTAGAGTTCTTGGAGAGAACATTTGAGAGATTAGTTGTGGCTCTTTGTCTTGAGGTTGTTATCATCCTTGGGCTTGCGAAGTGTCTAGAGAGTGGTTGTAAACATTATCTCCAAGTTTCAATAGATGTGGCACCCCATGTAATGACCCCAAGGGTATTAACATTTAAGCAATGGATTACTATTCATTTGCTCGGTAGAACACCACTCCAACGAATAGCAAGCCTTACTAGAGTTACGCAGCGACAATAAATAGAAATTGTGCACTCATATAGTCGTTAGCCATGTAGGGCTATAGTCTCAATTACAAATTATTTAATTACAAAGGAGAGATGGGGATTTATACCCTATCCCCTGTCGATCCTGCTCCACTAGACGTCTACTTGTCCCAAACACCGTATAAGGGGTCCACCTCACCTTGGTCCTCAGCGTGATCGCTCTCGTCCCACACAGCCTCATCTGCACATGTGTACCCCATATCCCACTCAGGGTATTCCTCAGTCGGACTGGGATCTATTAAAGAATTGTAATAGCAAAAATGAGTACTAGTGTATTCAGCAAGCAATAATAGCAAGGTTGCACTATATTAATCTCTTCTATTTCTTTATCATAGGTTCTAAATTCATCTCTTTTCTAGAAATTACTTTTATCAAATTAAGTTGCAAATTTTAATTAACGAAAAGACTACTAGTCACCCAGTGAAAAGAAAGACCCATAGTGGTCTTCGCAACCTCCAATCCAAGAGACATGCATGAATTTATGATTTTATATAGCACTGCGTAGACTTGTGCCACTGTATCCATAGCTACTCTAAGCTTTCATAAAATTAGGTATCCCACATTTCCTTAGATGTGGTGCCAAGTTCAGAGTACGAAATATTTTTTCATGTTATGTTATTAAATCTCTACCCAAATATTTTCTGTCGGTGACTTGGGACGGTTTTTCACCCTCGCCCAGCACCCACCAACCTCAAATAGATGTTCGTTGGGCTAGTTATTCCTTCACCTAACACTCCACCTACACTAATATATGCGCCTTAGATCCCCCACTTCTAGACTTGCACTACCGGTCCTAGGTTCCTCTACTCATTATATTACTTACCTATTGTGAAGAGAATAGTAATGTACCAGGGTAGTATTTTCTACACGTCAAAAAGGGAATATCGTTGGCACTTAAGTATGGCCCCCTTTCTGAGTGAGAGTCTGTTGGTCTTTATGTTATAACCATATATAAAGGGTCCTACCTTCTATCTCTTTCCTGAACAGGGCCCCTTTTACCATCCTAACAGTTACTCTTGTAGCCTAGCTGCTCCTCTCAGCTGGACTACCCTTTCTCATATCGTTCTTTCATTCATCTTCTTTATCCGATTTGGTTTTGAAAAACAGTTTTGTTGCACATATAAATTAAATGGTACAAGAATGTAGTTTTTATCATTTAATATAACTATGTGAATGATCAAGAACAAGCTTGCCTTCATAATCATTGAAAATCTCGGTGTCAACCATGGCTGGATCTGCTACCTCTATCTATGCCGATTAATTCTGCATTTAATAAGTAGTCATATGGTTCAGAAATACGTATCTACTCAGCTAATTTATAATTTTATATAGTTAGTTCCTTTTTATCCAAAGGATTTCTAACAGATTTTATTTATTTAAATTTTTTGGTTGCCCGGTAGAGTTAGTGTTTTCCCACCATGTTAATTTTCCCGATCTATTAGTTCTACCCCGGTGGTCCTCTAACTAACACGTAGCTCCAACTTCACAAGGTGCCAACACTGTTTCTACACCAGATCCCAAAAACCCTAAACACAAAATGCCTACTCTACCTCACACCGGATTTGGACTTCCCCCTCCAGTCACCAAATGCACTCATGCACACAACGCCACGTGCCTACCCACTCACACATACACTCCACATGGCCCAGTACTCACATGCACAACGCATGGCACGCACACAGCACACACGACACACACACACAATGCACACAACACACATGACACAGCACTCACAACACAGCGCACGGTGCACACACCCACACAATCACTCCTCCCTTTGGCTCTCATCTTAGCAATTCTGTCCCTTCGGTTTTCTCGGCCCTTCATTGGCGTTGGCTCGCTGCTAGCTACCAGCTCAATGCTGGCAAGCTCTCTCGTCGATTCCACTATGCTACCTCCCCTCCTTTCCCCAGTTTCTTCGACTCGGCTGTGGGCTGCTCAGTCTCTTGGCATTGTGGCGCCACTATCCTTTGCATCAGTTTCACCTCTGGCCAGTGCCCGTGGCTCATACCCTTCCCCTCCGGCCAGATCTAGAGCCGGCGAGGTTGGATGCGGGGGCAACCCCGCCAAATCAGGTTTCCCCCTTTTTCTAGTTGGGAAGATTGATCTACTCATTTCTTAACCTTTTTTCATGTTTAAATTACTTTTTGGTTTTACCCTACTCATGTGTATGCGGTGGTGAAGTGAATTAGCAGTCATGCAGCCATGATGGAACTTGGAAGCCGACTTGCTCCGGGAGCTCATCGACTTGCCAAGGGCGCACTGGGGAGCTGTCCCACCATTCACTACCATGGGCCGATGACATTGACCATCTTGGCCTCCTCCAGCCATGGTGAGATTGGCTCCCTTCTCTTCTATCTAATGCCATTTCTCTACTTGGTCAGCGGGGCTCATGCTATGCTGTGTTATGCTGTGTTGTGTTGGATTAAGATGGATGTGGGAGAATGACCTACTTGGCTTTGTTGGGCTGAAAATAGGAAGATGATGATTATGGTGGTGGTAGCAGTGAGGCTCTCCATGTGCTCATGGTCGGCTACTTAGTCTCCCTTTCTTTTCTTGTTGGCTTGGCGTGGTCCTAGCAGTTAGGGGTGCAATCAAAACAGATACAAATAGATATCGCTCATGTTGTATCCTATGCTGCATTTTTTCTCAGAGTCAAAGTTAGACATGGATAATGCTAGATACATATTTCTCCATTACATAAGCCTTCGGATGGCTGGTCGGACACAAATTATCCGTTTCTTTACACAGAACATTGGAAAATAGAGTATAATCAAAGTGAACACGGAGCGACTAATCACCAAGATATCAAAAGAAGATCATTTAGTATTTTTCGCCTATTTACAAGTGACAATACACCTATAAGTTATCTTGTTCCTAAGTGAAGTCACAACAGTTATCTTGTTCTTAAGTGAAGTTATAACAGATTTCCTCATATCATTTGACACACGGATATATACGATAGATATTACTCATCTTATATCCTATTTCATATTTTTTCTCAAAGTTAGAGTCGGACACAGATAGTGCTAGATACCCATTTACCTCTTCCGTATTTGCTATGTGACCATTTGGTTAGTTGGTCGATCAAACGGAAATTATTCGCTGCGTCTACACCCCTACTAGCGGTTGTTGGTGGTTCTGAGCTGTCAATGCCACCGTCCTCGCTTCGTCGTCTTCCCCAACTGAATGGGGATGAACTAAGAATGGGGATGGGTTGGTGATTGTTGGTTCTCTCTGTCTTGGTTGTGCAATGAGGGAATGGAGGCCAGGGTTGGCTTTTAAGGGAGAGAACATTCAACTGAGGCCTCTCTCTTGGCTTGTGCATTGTCAAGGCTACCCTCGCCTCATCCCCTGGGCTCTCTTGGGTTACTCTTTGCTCATGGACCATTGGTCTAGAGGGTGAACTCGGCACTATGATTTGGATTTTCTATGGCGGAAGGTAAGTTGGTAAAAGTATGGGTGTTGGATTCCTTTTTCCATTGAATGATGAGGCCCACTTATGCGAGAGACGTCGGTCGGCCTGGGACGGTATGGGAAACTTGATGAGCTCTATTATTTTGTTTGGCATTCTAAAGTTGAATGGGTTCTGATGGCATCTATAGTTCTCTTTCTTCTTATTACCCCTTGGGTTGTTTTTGGTCTAGGCAGTGGATTATAATGGACATTGTTGGGCTTTCACCTTTGCTCTATTGGTGATGACTATGGCTTTGACTCACCCGAGCGTAACTACTCCTGTACGCATCCGACAGGAATAATGTAATATGTAGGGGTGCAATTGGGTATCGGATTCGGACAGATATTATTCATACCATATCCTAACCCATATTTCCCCCTCGGATTCAGAGTCAGATACAGTAAGGCCAAATACAAATGCGAATCTGGATTATTCGGAGTTTCGGATATAGTACCATCGGGACAGATATATAGCGGTTTCGCATCAGAAATGGATAATATAGGTAGATAGTATGTGCATACATAAAGGAATATACATTGAACTATACCACCATTACTTCAAGCCTTTAACTTGCAATAAATTTATCTAGACTACTTAAGTATGATAGCCGATACAACACAAGTTCAACATAAGTGATAAATTCATAGTTCAAAAACCGATAAATTCATACGTAAGTTCATATAAGTAGGGAGGATTTGTGACGACTGGGTAAAGTAGCTGGACTCTGGAGTTAGGTTAGGACTTAGGTAAAATTTAGGCCGGTTGGTGTCAATGATGGTTGATGGGCTGGGCCGGTTGGGGGTACTAACTTGCTTGTCAGATATCCGATTGGATAGTATCTAGTTTACCATTTATCGATGCTATTCGGTCGAATTTTAGCTTTCCCATATTACTACCGTATCCGGCAACAACTATTCAATACAGACTGGATTCGGTACTGGATGCTAAATTACCTTCACGTATTCGGTATCGGATCGGTCGGGGTTAACCCATATCGTTTACACCCCTAGTAATACAAAGGATGATGCAAAATGTAATTTTTTTGTTCCTACTTTTTTGAAATGGCTGAAATTAATGTTATTGTCTTTAGGTTGTAAATTCATGTCATGTAATTATTTAATTGTTGCAATAATTTGATCTTGCCCAAATGAGTTGTGTCTACTATGTTGTGTTGTAATTAGCTTAATTGCTCTGTGATTATTTTTATTTAAATTAAAATTTCTATTTATGTTAATTATTAGTGTGGGTTGTTTCACTAGATATCAAAATCCATCCAAGTCATTCTCCTCTTTGCTCAAGTGATGAAATCTTGATTTGGCTTGGTTTTAGTAATTCCTTATCCCCTCTTGATCTTACTTTGTGCCAAAGATGTGTAAGTGATGGAGATATCTATTAAAGACCAGATCTCATCCATCTAGGCACCCTCATTTGCAAGTTCTTGGATTTGTCCGGTTTTAACTCAAGAAAGGGTGATTTGGGGGGGGGGGGTTGATCTTGAGGGCATTTGAATTGGTTCTTGCTATGATTTGAGGATGCTAGGATATGTGAGAAACCATCCTTAGCCATCTTGACTTGATTCCTCCTACGAGCTCCTTTTAATCACCGTTTTCATATTTTGCCCTATTTTGGTGCAACCTTTTTTATAATCAATAAAGTTTATTGGTGGATTAGATTCACAATATGATAGACTAAATGCGTGCAAATTTTCAAGTAGTTTGGACCTGTGGATTAAAAGTTCCATTGATTTTTGGATTTAAAATCGTGTTGAAAATCCATTCTGTTTTTGGGGGAAGGTTAGATTGCCTAGAGGTTAGACCACGAACCAAGTAGCAGTCAGATGTGTCCATGCGGTCAGACTGCCCTTTAGTTGGAGGTCAGACCGCTAGAACCTTCTCAAGTCACATTTCGCTCAGTTTTTTCTGGAGTCTTTACTGCGGTTGTTTAGACTATGAACTTCTTACCTAATCATAAGTATTGGAATGAAAGACTTTACGAATCTTGAAGAAAAATAGTTTAGAAAACTGGTATTTATGAGGCACCTATTCAAACCCCCCTTCTAATCACCTTGTCGGTCCTACAATGGTATCAGAGTAAGATTTGCTTTTTGATTGATCTTAACCAATCTTAAGCAAGGGGCTAATATAGGGTCTTGTGAGTCTATTGATTTATTTTCTTGTGACTCTTTAGCTGATGATATAGAAATGCCCATGTTTTCCTTAGATGATTTGGTGAAGGGGACATGAAATATTTGCATTAATCAAAAGAAAAGGACAAATATCTGTGTTGCTTATTTTTTATCCAGATTATAATTGTGTAGATTAATAAAATAATTCTAAAAAAATTCCCATTGCTTGAGAGAGAAAAAGAAATGGATCTACACCACTTATTTTTGGAGCGTTCGTATTGGTTGCGGCTGATGGCTTTAATTAGCATTCGTATTGGTTGCGGCTGATGGCTTTAATTAGCGTTCGTATTGGTTACGGCTGATGGCTTTAAGCTAAAAATTAATAGTAGTGGCTGAAAAAAGTAGCCTTTAAAAGCTAAGGCATTCATATCAGCTTCTGGCTTTTAGCAGAGTTGATTATGTTAGTTCCAAAGGAAATGACAATATAACATACGAATTTAGAACGTACTAAATGGCACATGATGTACGGAATTGTAACATAGGAAAGTACAAAGTATGTTACGACATATGAAAGTACAATGTAGAAAATTACAACATAGGCAGCTACAGCATGGTAATGTTCATACAACACAATAATTTACAATATATCAAAAATACATACTAACTTGCACGGGGAATCCCATACAACAATCCCAACATGAAAAATCAACATTGGGTCTAGCCATACGTCAGCTTACCAAAGCCCACGCAATGCTATCCCAAAGCACGTCCATGGGACTATTTTACCTATGAAGATTGCCATTTGGAGACTCGGTGGTGTCCTCGCCCTATTCGAGCACATACTGTCATCATCCTTGATGTCCAAGTAGTCATCATCTGGCATCATAGTGTTGATGTTGAAGTTATGCAATGCCATAGTCACTGCTATAACTTTCTTTTGGGTTTCCACATCATAGCTCAGCACACTCAACAGAATGCGCCACTTGTTCTTCCAAATGTCGAATGCACACTCAATCACATTCTAGAGAGATGCGTGGTGATAATTACATATTTCTTTCACCCCATACAGTCGTGCAACTCACGTGAACTCCAGTATGTTGTACCTCTAGTTCTTGTACAGAGCTAGGAACCCTTCATTATTCAGGTAACTGGAATCCACCAAATAGTAATTGCCTGCAATGAATTCAAGTCCAAGAACTAGTTATTGAGTCCACATAGATCCCCTTAGAAATGAGTACCACACAAACGATCAACAAATATACCTGTCGGAGGGTATAGGAAGTGGTCTCGGTAAGTCACCATGGACTCCTGCCGCACATGTGTCATGCATTGTGCCACCCCACCCAACACACACGAAAGTAAAATGCTGGTCAAAGCTACAAACTGTGAACATATTTTGGCTCATGTATCCGTGGCAGTTGTAGTGCTTCGATGTTGCACGACGAGGCATAGAGATTGCCACATGAGTACTATTAATCGCCAGAACACAATTGTTGAAATGAGGATGAAAATGAGGTTACTGTAGCCAGCTATAGACCTTGCGAAAATGCATATCCACTGGTCGTACAATATCTTGTGTCATTTTTTCAACCATGTCCAAAACCCTATTGAAGTGTTCACTAACGTGACCAGTTGAACACTCAAATCTATTTTGGGCCTATCGATTGGACTGCGGAGTAGCACATGTCCACTGGAACAGTCCAAGTGCATCCTTGGAGCTAGTATGATGAGTGAATTCAAGTTTGTAGTCCCGCACTAGAGTGTTATGCAATGCATTAAAAATCGACCTTCAAATTCTAAACATGTCGTTGCAAGCACGTGGGTTGCTCAGCTACTACTCGACCCACAGGTCGGTTTTATCGACAACCTTTTGTGGTATTTGAGACAAGGTCTCCCCCTCTTCAACCCCCCACAGGTAGAAGATAGTTTGCACCGAAAGCGCAACCGACGAATTTATGGAGAAGGACATGGAGATGGTATGATACAGGATCGTCTGATCTTGTCGACGTAGGATGGATACTCGCGGATGTCTTGATGAATCGCAATAATTCTACAATATCAGTGCAAGGGATGAACACACTTTAATTCGTCAAAACATACTCGCGTCGATTTCATCAACTACCAAGCAAAGATCTATCGTGTACCCAATTCTCAATGGAAAGGCTGAACAATCATGATTGAAGAAATTTTGGCATGCATGCCACATCTTTCTCAGTGGAAACAACTCCTTAAATTTAGCTACTCAGACTCTTTAATTTTGAGCTAAGCCCCTATCTGAATACAAAGCCAAAATATTAGATGGGCTCGGACACATTTTGGCATGCAGGCCACATCTTTCTCATGGCATGGAATGTGTGATCACGTGGCTACTTGATTTTGAACTTCCTTAGCCGCATGGCAATCTCGTGAACTTCTTTCTTTAGATTTCCCGCCCAAGCTTTGCTTCCTAAGTCTTCACATGAGTCATACCTAAGAATACATAAAATACTAGCATGAGGTAGTATCCCAAGTTCATCATCAATTAAAGGAAACTCTTTAAGAAACAAAACCACCTGTTTATTTAAAAGCTTGGCTCTTGCCCTCATCAGTGGGCATTAATTTGGACATTCTCATGCATGCTTGGAGTGGAAGATGTGTATGTAATGGGGATGTCCTCATCATTATCCCCCTCTTGAAAAGGAGTGGTCCTCGACTCTGTGTCTTATTGCCCAAAGAATGGTGACAAATTGGAACATTAAAAGTAGTGCTCACCCCATAGTCGTCTTCTGTAAGCTTTATCTTGTATGCATTATCATTGATCTTGGTAAGTACTTTAAAAGGACCATCACCACAGGGCATTAATTTGGATTTTCACTTCTCCAGAAAGCGGTCCTTGCGAAGGTGGATCCACATTAAGTCACTTGGTTTAAAAGCTTTTTCTTGCGAGATTTGTTAGCCTTGGAAGCATAAGCACGTACCTTCTTTTCAATTACCTTTTTAGTATTTTTATGAAGCTTTTTCATAAAATCAGCACGCTTCGAAGCCTCCATATTAGCACATTCTTGTAGGGAAGTGGGATTAAGTCAAGTGGCGTGAGTGGTTTGAAGCCATACACAACCTCAAATAAATATAATTGAGTTGTAGAATGCACTGCCCTATTATATGCAAATTCAACATGCGGTAGACAATCCTCTCACTCTTGCAAATTCTTTTTGATCATCATCCGCAGTAGTATTGAGAATGTATGGTTCACTACCTCCATTTGTCTATTTGTTTGTGGGTGACAGGTCGTTGAAAATAATAACTTTATCCCAACCTTGGCCCACAAAGTCTTCCAAAAGTAGCTCATGAATTTGACATCGTGATCTAAAATAATGGTCCTGAGCATCCCATGCAATCTCACAATCTTCTTGAAAAATAGGTCAGCTACATGCGACGCATCGTCGCTCTTATGATAGGGAATAAAATATGCCATATTAGAAAACCTATCCACAACAACAAAAATAGAATCCCTCCCTCTCTTAGTCCTAGGCAATCTCAGCACAAAATCCATGGTAATATCTTCTCAAGGAGCACTAGGAACTAGAAGTGGAGTATACAAACCACGTAGATTGAGTTTCGACTTCGCTTTATGGCACGTGATACAACGTTGAACAAACCTCTTGACATCTCGCCTCATCTTAGGCCAATAGAAGTGATCGCTTAACATTATGTATGTCTTCTCTCTTCCAATATGTCCCATAAGTCCTGCTGTATGAGACTTCTGTAATAGTAGCAAATGCACGGAAGATTCTGGAACGCATAGCTTATTCATGCGAAAGAAAAAAACCAACATGAACATGAAACTTATCTCACCCTTTGCCATCTTTGCAATTAGAATACGGTGCTGAAAAGTCATGATCGAAAGTATGTAACTCTCTCAAGCTTTCTGATCTTAGAACTTTTACTTTCAATTGAGTGAAAAGTACATGTTTTCTAGACAATGCATCAGCTACCATGTTTTTTTTGCCTTTCTTGTATTTGATAATGTAAGGAAAAGTTTCAATGAGTTCAGGTAAAGCAACAAGTTTTCTTTCTTACATCAAAACACCACCAATACATATTCCATTTGCATCACATTCAATCTCAAAGGTTTTAGTAAAATCAGGTAAAGCAAACAATGGTGCTTTAGTCAAATATTTTTTCAACTTAGAAAAGGCTTTGTCTTATTTTTCTCACCACTCAAAAGTGTCTCCCTTTTTAGTTAATTCATTTAATGGGGTAGCAATGGTGTTAAAGTCTTTCACAAATCGTCGATAAAAGCTAGCAAGCCTACGAAAACTACGAATTTAACTAACATTCACAAGAGTAGGCCAATTTTGAATAGTTTCAATTTTTAGATTCATCTACTTCAATACCATATGCTGAAACAATATAGTCTAGAAACACAACCTTACTAGTGTAAAATGTACACTTATGAAGATTAGCATACAATTGTTCTCGCTTAAGCACCTCTAACACTTATTTGATGTGTTCAACATGATCATCCAAAGAGTGGCTATGTATCAAGATATCATCAAAGTAAACTACCATAGATTTTCCAATGAAATATCTTAAAATATGGTTCATTAAGCGCATGAGAGTACTAGGAGCATTGGACAACTCAAAAAGCATCACTAACCATTCATACAAGCCAAACTTCGTTTCAAAAGCAGTTTTCCATTCATCACCTTATTTCATTCTTATTTGATGGTATACACTACATAAGTCAATCTTAGAAAAAATAGTAGAACCACTTAACTCATTAATCATATTATCTAACCTAGGAATATGATAACGATAGCGAACGGTTATGTTGTTTATAGCTCTACAGTCTACGACATTCGCCAATTATCATTTTTCTTAGGAACAAGATAACAGGAACAACACAAGGGTTAAGACTCACGTACGTACTCTTTGTCCAAAAGAGCTTGCACTTGCCACTGAATCTCCTTTATCTCCTCAAGGTTGGTGCAGTATGGCGACCGGTTTGGAAGAGGGTCTCTTGGAACCAAGTCAATCTGATGCTCAATACCTCGAATGGGTGGTAGTCTAGCGGGTACTTCCTCCGGAAACACATCGTCATAAGCCTGCAAAACTTGGGAGAGAACACTAAGAAGAGAAGTTAAGTCATTAATAGTCATCAAATATTCTTTATATAGCAACACAAAGTGAAACATGGTGGGATCTTCTCTCATCTCTCTCAACTCAGATTTTGTTGCCATCATCACTAACTTTTTTTCTCCCTCAATGTTAGCTTTCCCACTCAATTTTAATTTTTCTCTCGCGCTCACCCTATGTGAAAGTTCATTCTTTTGTTCCTTCCCTCTCTCACCCCCTATTTGTACTTCTTTCTTTTGAGCATTTTTAATGACAATTTGAAAAAGGGGTCATAGGCTGTAATGTTATTTCTTTTCTATTCCACATGAATTTATATTGATTTGTTCTACCATCATGAATTACAGATTTATCATATTGCCATGGTCTCCCCAAAAGTAAATGACAAACATCTATGGAGACCACATCACACTCCACAGTGTTTTGGTAATTACCAATCTGAAAGCTAACATCAACAGTGTATCTAATATTCATAGAACTATCATTATTCAACCATTGAATTTGATATGGATGTAGATGCTTTTTGTATTTCAATTCAAGTTTGTTGTAAAGTTTTTTACTAGCTAGGTTATGACAACTACCTCCATTAATAATAACCTTGCAGCACTTACCATATTTGCTTATCTGAGCTCTTGTTTGGAAGAGGCATGGTTGGATTTGGTTTGAACGCTTAATATGGAAGGAGTGCACACAAGGATAGGACCGGACTCGAGGTCACAATACCCATCCCCATGCGTGTCCTCGTCTCTTTCTCTCCCATGGCCATCCTCATTCATGTCGAAATTAGCTAGGTACTCTCCATCTTCATCACTAGCAGAATCATATTCTTCATTCTCAACTATCAACATTACCTTGTTATTTGAACAATCCTTTTGTATATGTTCGCGATCAAGACACTTGAAGTATTGGATGGAGCTACTCTTGGCCGTAGAACCAATAGAAGATGATGAAGAAAGGGTTGGTCCTTTCTTTGAAATGGAAGGAGCGGTATTCTTTGTACTTGGGGTAGCACGTGTACTAGAAGCAAAACTTCCACTAGAGATATTAGTTTTAAGTGAATTGAAATGAGATGTGGATTTACCTCCTGTATGTGCTGTTCGGGGCATGAAGGATGATGTTCTTGTTGCCCGCATATCTTGTTGCACTTGTCTTTCAGCCTTGGTTGCTTAATGTACCAACTCCACCACGTTGTTGTAAGGCTGAAATTCAGCGATATGCTTGATGGGAGGGTGTAAATCAGCAAGGAATCACACCATTGTTTGATCTTCTTACTTGTAAACATTAGCTCGAATCATGGCCATTTTCATCTCTTTATAGTATTCCTCTATAGTGAAGGTGTCTTACTTCATTTGTTGTAATTTATCAAATAAATCATGTTTATAATGTTTGGGAACAAACCTTGCTCTCATGTGGTGCTTCATCTCCTTCCATGTAGTAATGGGTGGTTCATTATTCTTCCTCTTTTGATTTTGCACTTATTTCCACCAAATCAATGCATAATCATTGAATTTATGTTTCGCCATGTGAATTTTTTTCTTCAGAATAATTGTGCAAGCAAAACACTTTGTCCACCTTGAGCTCCCAAGTGAGGTATTCTTCGGGCTCATGTGTACCTGAGAATGATGACATTGTAAATTTAAGGTTACCAAATTTCTCCTCGTTTGGTCGTTCATCGCCGTAATGATTACGATGGTGGTAGCCATCATCGTAGTGCAAAAAGTCATCGTCGTTGAAGTATGGTGCTCCCCCACCACGGCCTCCATGTCCATGGCCCTTCCTCGGACCGTAGAAGCCGCCCCCTTCACCTGTCCCAGGCAGGGGTGGGCGAATGGTATTTGCCATTACGTGATCTCGCCTTTGTTGAGCATCTTGGCCGCCTTGAGGAGCGGTTGCCTCCTCATCTCAAGGAAGAATGGATCCCCCACGATGAACGCTTCCCTCCTCTTGTTGTGGACGAAGCGCACGCATAACATCATTCATAATGTTTGTATATAGTACACTCATTTGCTGGTTCATCTCAATGCACATATTTTGCACAGAATTGTTGATCTCCTCCTTGAGTTGCTCTTCCAAGGTAGTAGTAGTGGTGGCGAACTCATTGCGTAAAGTCCCCCTCAAAGCATGGAAGTGGAGTCGAGTCACCAGAACGTTCAGATCATGCTCCTTGCCTATATTATCATCTCCACCTGATATGGTTAGATTGATCAAGCGGATTTAAAAGTGACTCACAATTGACAAAAGATATTTTGTGGAGTTTGGTTAGGAAGTATTTATCCTACACAATCTAAATTTAACGATATTGTAAAATTATGTAATGATTTAAGCTAGAAAGTATTGTCTATATGCTGATCCAATAGATATAAGTGAAGTGCATGAACGCACGTGCAATGATCAATGTGACTCAATGAAACAAAGGAATGAGCTAACTAGAAACAATCAGGAATAGATAGCTCGTTTGCACCAAGTACTAGGAGAGACGCTAGTCAATTGTAATAATATAGAAATAAGGGCATAAGATTGCTCAAAGAAATTAAATACTTCAACTGAATTTCTAGCGTAAATACTCACCCAAGTTCGGCCCTTTTTCTCACCTCTTTTTTTTTGCTCTTTTTTCCCACTTTTTTTAGCTACCCGGCAACTGACTCAAATAGACTCAAAATCTCATGCTTAGTCTAATGAGGTATATGAGTCATAAACTTTTTCAAAAATGTAGGGGTATAAAGGTAATTAAAAGATACTCTCTCTCTCTCTCTCTCTAAACTTTGAATTTTTTTTGATCGGCCGAATGAGTGATGCACAAATCTAATGTTCAGTTGGGAGTAAATTATTCCAGAGTAGCCCACGATGCAATATCAATGACTAGTCTCAAGTGTTCAAAGGATTTGAGTGAAGATCGGTTTGTATGGTGTTTGGCTGTTTCAATTGCGCATGGTAAGGAATTCAAGGAAACCAACTTGAACACAAACTCTTCTCTTGGATTTTGGATAGCACTTCTCTAGAGTTGGTTTCGGATGGTGTAGGATCAAGGATAACCGACTAGAGGGGGTGAATAGGAGGTTTTAAAATTCTTGCCTAATTTAAACAAGCACTAGCAATTTAACACAAGACAAGAATGCTAGATAAAACACACCTACACAATTCTAATAGTTCTACGCAATCAATATAACAATTCTAGCACAAACTCAAGTAAATATAGCAAATAACAAGATAAAGACTAGAGAAAGGCAAAGAGATGATCACAATGACACGTGCGATGTTTTCCTGTGGTGTCGAAGATTTGTCGATCTTCACTAGTCCACGTTGAGAAAAGCCCAAGAATCCTTGGACCGGCTCCACGAATTAAGTCTCGCTCCTCGTTCACTAGTGGTAGCTCTTCCTCCGCTCCGGAGATGGCGAGCTCCAAACCACTCACAAGTCGGCTTGGGCTTCCTCACAATCTTCTTGAAGAAGTCACATCGCAATCAACCTTCACGCCGTCTAGGTGCCGGCAAGCACTAAGAGAATGGATCACCAATTTTGCTTGACAACGCTCAAGTGCAAAAGGATCAATTAG
This sequence comes from Melocanna baccifera, assembly GCA_036346265.1. Taxonomy (NCBI): domain Eukaryota; kingdom Viridiplantae; phylum Streptophyta; class Magnoliopsida; order Poales; family Poaceae; genus Melocanna; species Melocanna baccifera. The sequence continues at coordinate 13,196,361 of CM070677.1, forward strand.
AATTGAATGCACTTGAAAATCTCTCCACAACTCAAAATGAATGCTCTAGTGTGAAAAGAGAGTGGAGTGAATGCTCTAGAGCTCAAATATGATCAATGCAATCTCAGCATCCTGCCCTTGGGCAGGTGGAGGGGTATTTATACCCTCACCATCCAAAACTAGCCGTTGCAAAAATTTATTCTGAAAAATCAGGACAATCGGAACTACCGCGGTACAAAGTGCGAAACTACCACAGTTTACTGTAGCACACAGTAACGACTATGTCAGACGGTCCAAACTAGCTGTTTAAAATTCAGAGCGGTACTACCGCCGTTGTAAGTGCGGTATTACCGCACTACGGTAGTTCCGTAGGTCAGTGCGGTACTACCGCACTTCGGTTGTTCCGCCGTGCTAAGTGCGGTACTTTTGATTTCTGGCCAGTTAAGATTTTTTCTCAGAGTACTCTCTGGAAAAAGCATACCGTAAATCGGTAGTTCTGTAGTATCGTGCGGTACTACCGCACTATGATAGTTCCGTCATTGAAAATCTGGTACTACCGATTTCTGTTGAGTTTAAGTCCCCAAAAGGGTGCTTTCTGGAAAAAATGTACCGTGCAAAAACCGGTACTACCGTACAGCGGTAGTTCCGCTGTTTATACGCCAGAACTACCGCACTGCGGTAGTTCTGCAGTTGAGTGCGGTACTACCGATTTTACTGAGAGAACACAGAGTTTTTCAAACTTGTTTTCAAATGCATGTATGATCCTGAGTTGATCCAATATGAACTAAAACATGCTATCAAGCTACTTTCAATAATATCTCTTAATAGTACGGCATCTAACCTATAATCCGGTCTTCCATCTTTTCTCCTAAGACCGGTAAAAATTGAAAAGAGATCCTATATTTTATGTACCTCAATTTAAATTCTTCATGACGTCAATTTTTCATGCAACTTGTTCTTCACCTTTGAATATATGAGACTTTATCTATAGAATCTTAGCACATACATTAGTCCCATGATCACAATTCGTCATTACTTATCAAAATCCTAAATTTAGGGGCCTAAATGCTTTCAATCTCTCCTTTTTGGTAATTAATGACAACACCTTTAAATTTAAGTGAGAAGAAAGATTTTGAATATACTACTTGTATAAGAACAAGTTGCATACTCTATTTTTGACTTTTGAAAAAGAGTTGAATCTTTCAATTTATTGCAAAAGCTAAAATGATTCAATTTCTTTCTAAAGTCAATTTTGAAATGCTCCTCCTAAATATATGCATGGATTGCATATATAAACAATATATATAGAGGGGCTTAATTAATCATGAATTTCAAGAGAGTGTGATATGCAAATGACAATCCTACTTGAAATTTTATATGGCAATAATGATTATGAATAGAAATTTAAATTTGCATATAGCGAAAGCTTAAAGTTCATTACATAGCATATTGTTCATAACACACAGATAATAAAAACGACGAAGATAAGCATTCAAAGTGTTATTACACCCCATAGTCTTTTACATAAATAGATAGCAAAATATAACTTGATGAACTTGATGATCTTGTCCTTCCTCTTCTTCTTCTCCCTTCCACTTACTTCTCCCCCTTTGGCATCAAAGTACCAAAAATGTCACTTCTGAATATCCTGATCCTGAGCTGAAGGAGAAGCATCATGGCGACGGCGTTGACGACACTTGTAGTGGCGTGGAGCGACAGTGGTCTCAAGCACTGTCATCCGGTCACCAAGGGAAGAGATGGCAGTTGTTAGAGAGGATACGTTGCCAGATAGAGCTGAATCTATTATTTTTTTGAGCGAATTGAATGATCAACTAGCAGATTTTCAAAGATTTAAAATAACAACGATTAAGCAACGCAAAACGACACTAAGATCAGCACGTAAACAAAATTTATAATGGATCAAAATTTAATAAAACTCACACGAAATAACAGATTAAACTAGGATTCAGATTTTTTTGTGAGGCAATTTTTGGCTATGTGGACTATAGGACAGCAAGTAATAAATTGAAATTAAAAGAGATAAGATCCTACCGAGTAAATCGCACTCTGATACTAGATGATACGGGGTCGCCCGATCTTCTCGACGTAGGATGGATACTTGCGGGAGCCTTGATGAATCGCAATGATCCTCCAATACCAGTGCAAGAGACAAATACTCTTTAATCCGTCAAAACACACTCGCGTCGATTTTGCTGACCAATTCACAAACAATAGTAGATTTATTCTATCGTGCACCCAATTCCCAGCGGAAAGGCTGAATGATTTTGATTGAAGAAATTCTCTAATTTCTCACGAAACTCAAGCACGAACAATAGTAAATTTATTTTCAAAGGTGGTCTGTCCAACAATGGGAGAGTGCAAGGGTTTTTCTAGTGCCTTCCCTAACACACGTAAGAAAAGTCTTGACCGAATCAATCTGTTATTCGGTCAAGGTTTTCTAATACAACTCCTTAAATTTAGCTACTCGGACTCTTTAATTTTGGGCTAAGCCCCTATTTGAATACAAGGCTAAAATATTAGATGGGCTCGGACACGTTTTGGCACGTAGGCCACATCTCTCTCATGCCATGGAATGTGTGATCATATGGCTGCTTGGTTTTGAACTTCCTTGACCGCATGGCAATCTCGTGAACTCCTTTCTTTAGGTTTCCCGCCTAAGCTTTGCTTCCCAAATCTTTACTTGAGTTATACCTAAGAATACATAAAATACTAGCATGAGTTAGTATCCTAAGCTCATTATCAATTAAAGGAAACTTCTTAAGAAACAAAAGTACCTGTTTGTTTAAAAGCTTGGCTCTTGCCCTCGTCATTGGGCCCTTAGGTTTTTGGACATTTTCATGCATGCTTGGAGTGAAAGATGTATATATAATGGGGATGTCTTCATCATGGTATCTGTCTCCATGGTGTGCGTCTTACTCGACGATGACATTTGCAATGATTTCAACTACTCGTGAGGCGACAAAAAGGGAGGAAACGAGGAGAACCGAAGCAAAACCACAAGATTGAAGCACTAGAAAAATATTTTATTAAAATGCCAAAAATGCAGGAAAAAGCTCACAAATGCATATTTTAATATTTTAAATGTAGACAACTGAGAAACTAAATTTTTGGGTTGTTACAGGGATATGAGTAGAATGGCAGTGGGTGGCATCGGCAGCGGTGGCGTGGCCTTAGCCACATGCCCAGAGGAGGGCAGCTTGGACATCGAATTTTGTGGCAACATTTCTGATATTATTGTCAGTTTGTGGCTCTTTAAGTGGTCCTATTTCCTAATGGATATACAACTGTATCTTTGTTGGTATGGTTATGTAGTTGAGGACTGGTAGATCTAAAAATCGAATTTAGCTGCAATGACGTACTGCTTCCAGCAGGCAGGGGAGACGTCGACCTGTTGGAACAATTAAGGCCCCGATCAATATAGTGATCGGTCGCCGCGTCGACGTTATGGATTTTTCATCAGCGCTTCTGGTGAAACTTTTTTTTTTTTATTTTTTTAAAAAAATTTACTTATACTTTTTTCGTTTTTTTTCGGTTTTTTTACATTTAATTATACCCAATAAATCAACTCAGCTACAGTATTTTTTCAGCCAACTACAGTGTTTTTTCAGCAAAAACCAAAAGCCATCGCTATTCCGATCACCCCCTAAGCTGGGGCAACAACTGTGACATATTAACTATTTCTGAATGAGATCTCTCTCTTCTGAACCTATAAGATCATGTGGTGGTAGTCCTATGATGCTCTTGCTGTGTTGTTATTTTTTCAGTTTGATTTTATGTTCTGGCTTTTGCTGTCAGAGTAGCGACGGTCTGATTGGCCAGTGCTAGCATTCTAACCGTAGAATGACTTACTGAGTACTTTATGTACTCATGGTTATATCCATATCTGCTCAGTTATTGAAGAATAGTCATATCAGACAAAGGTACTTGGAGAAGAATTCCTCGACGATTTCTCAGAGTAGGACCTCGCTACCCAATCAATTGCCTGTGAGCATGTTGAATGAATGTTACACTTATCATTGTTTTCCGCTGCTAGATTTTGCTAAGCTCTTCAGGCTATTAATTATAAACTTAGCCATAAGATCGCTACTCTAATAATTAATAATATTTGAGTTTTTCTTAGTTAATCGTGAATATAGTCAATATTTCATTTATGTTTTTACTGTTGGAACTGTTTTTTTACCGAAAACCAGGAGGAATGCGATTTCATTTACTTGAAGATGGATTTACAGAAAACAAGACAAAACTACGTGGTAGTAACATAACTTATTTCCTAATAGAAAGGCACATAGAACAAAAAGGGACACTCCAATTTATTTTAGCTTCTGCAGAAACTACCAAGAAAAGAAATAAAAAATACTAGACATTCCCATTAAGAAAACTTCCGTCCCGTATTTCTTGTACCTATTTTTTTAAAAGAATACACACAAGAGACATGCACGTATCAATTATAATATTAAAGCAGAGGCAAAAAAAAGCCACTATGTTCGCTTCTAAGGGTTAGAAATTTTCACATTAATTGAAGAAAAAAAAGAGAAAAGATCTAGCTAACCATCCCAAGTTATAATGTCTTAGATTCAAATAAAGAGTCCATGTCAAATACAGTAAAAAAAAGCTGAAATTCAGAATAAAAAACAAAATTAGCAACTTGATTTTCATTCGAACTTCAAAGTAAAACTGAAATTCAGAATAAAAAATAAAATCAGAAATTTGACTTAGATCAAAACAAAGAGTCCATGTGAAGTACAATAAAAAATAAAATAAAAATAGCAATTTTATTTCCATATTAATTCAAAATAAAACTGAAATTCAGAATAAAATTAAATGAAAATTAGAAGTTAGATTAGTATACAAAATTTAAACTAAAACTAAAATTTGAAATAAAAATTAAAATAAAATTAGCAATATGACTTTTATACAGACTACAACGTAAAATCCATAAATAACTTAAATTCAGCATAAAAAAGAAATAAAAAATACCAGTTTAATTTGTATACAATTCCGACCTAAAACAATAAGAAAATTCCATGTCATCTACAATCCAACAATATACAAGTTTGGAATAAAAATCAAAGACTAATTTCCGATTTGATTTTTTTATGAATTCCAAATTAAAATCCCTAAATGTATAAAATTCATAATAAAATAAAGTGAAAATTACCAATTGTATTTGTACACAAATCCCAACCTAAAACTGAGAAAAAGCTCTATGTCATATAAAATCCAAAAACATACAAATTGAAAAGAAGCCACCATGTTTGCTCTCACGGGTTAGAAATTACCATGTTAATCGGTAAAAAAAACAAATATTTGCATCATCGATTGTGGTGGTACCAAATTATAATGGTGCAAATGAAACAAAAATAAGTTTAAATACCATGACAATTGACGAATATAACTTTAATTTTAAGTTAGGAATTGTAGTGCACACATAAATAATATAAAACATCCAAGAAAATAATTCATATAAGAAAAAAAAGGCTTCATGTATAATCCATTCCTCTTATGCCACAGAAAGATGCGAATTGGTAGCATCATCTAGCCATCCATAATATGCAGAACTTGAGCTATCTATATATGGCCTATAGGCTTTCTTTCAATTTAGATAGATGTGGCATTCAGTGATATGACACAAAAGAATCAAGGTAGTTAAGTCCGAGAAGAGACTGACTATGGAAAGATTAATTATTTTTTTAATGCTCATGCATGCAACATATCGAATGCAAGATGAGGTATATCTACAGTTTGATGAAAGTATAAAAGAAAATAATGGTGACTACAGTTGAAGCAGAGCAATTGTTGTCCACACAATGCTAATCTTACCATTTTTTTACCGACTTGGAGTCGTAAAACATGAAAGAAAGGTGCATAAAGGATGTAGAGAACTAAAAAAATGACCAGTTTTGACCATACGAGTTTTGCTCAAAAAAAATTGAGGCCATGTGTTTTTTTCCTAAAAGCATATTCGCTACCACATTTCTGATGATGTCACAATGTATTATGCTCATTGGATTTTTTAGTCAATGATTATTCTTCAATTATGTTTTCTTAAGAAGTATTTAAAAAAAAGTATTTTAGCATCGAACTTGTCTAAGCATTTTCAATGTTTCTAATGCACCTAAAAATCATTAGCAGCAATATATAACAGTTCTAAAACACTATAGCAATATATAATTAGTCTAAAGCATCTAAGTTATCCTTTAGTACAAAATAAATTGTAACAAATCTAGCCGCGTAATTTGCGCGGGCCATCCAGCTAGTTTCCATTAAGAAGAAAATAGATACGGAATCTGTTACAGTTGTACCCGAATTACAATTAATTCGTAACCATTGGATGGTATCTTGAACACATTTAAAATTAAAAAGATAATAAAGAATTATAAACAATAAAAAAAACAAGGTATATATCATAGTTCAAATGTGAGTTGCTAAAGATTGAGTCTATGTAGTATGGCAATCAGTCTTCTTAATGTAATAACTCATTCGTTCAGTTTCTTCGTAAGGTCCTGCTTAACTATGATGGAAGATGTCGTGGAATCCGTTTCTCTGTAGTGATCATCCTCGTGCCTTTCAACACTGAAGAACTTTCACGTGTTCTCTAGAACAACGCGTAATGTTCAGGGAAGCAGCAAGTGGATGCAGTGATTTTTTTTCTTTTTCAACTAGGGTTTATCTAGAAAGAAGATTGTTGGATCGAGTATAACAACTAGAGGGAGGTGAATAGAAGCCAAAATTAAATCTGAGGCTTTTTCAAATCTTTTCCTTTGAGTAAAATCAAAACTTTTCACTCCAATAGCTATGGAAGTTATGAAGATTAGAGACAAATAATCACAAGAAAATATCCGATCAAAATCAAGCAAAATACGCTTTAAAAACCCCAGCGGTCTGACCACCGTGAAGGGGGTGGTCTGACCTCCAGAGTGGTCAGACTGCTGTTTCAATGGTGGTCAGACCACTATGAACAGTAAAATCAGGCAAAGCTATAGTAGCTCAGTCAGATCGCTACTACAGTGCCAGTTAGACCACTGCTACAGCAAATTCAGGAATGAACACTAATTTCAGCCCGATTTCAAATCCAAAAATCCATGTAACTTTTGATCAGTTGATCTAAATGATTTAAAACTTTGCATGCACCTTCTCTAGGATGTTAGGAACCTATTTCTATCAACGATCAAGAAAATCGTTGTCAGTATTCTAACCTTTTTTCAATTTAAGAAAGAGTGCACCAAAATCGATCAAAAGAGAAACATTTTGATATGTTCTTGCTCGTCTAAGATGGTCTAGGTGATCTGCAATGGATTCTCATATATCATAGTAAACTAGAACACAGCACCAATTCAATCCAATACACCCACAAGAGCAAAACCTAAAAATCACCTCTTTCTTTTGAAAAACCGAGCAAATTCAAAAACTTCTTCTAGATCATACCTAAATGGATGAGATCTTGTCTCTAGGAGACATCTTCACCTTTTATACATCCTTGACACCAGACTCAAAAGAAGATAAATCCAAACAAGAAAACAAAGAAAATCAAAAACTTATGAGGGAATTTATGGTACAACTCACTTGGGCAAAGTTTGGATGTTCATTTCACTTGGAAAGATATATTTTACAGCCAATCCCTCATGATAGCAGAGCTCTAAGCCTAGAGTACACATATATATAAGGCTTCAACCCAAAAAAACCCAAATCTTCCATATGAGGGAGGAGGAGCTAGCCACTAAAAGGCTTAGCCAACCTTCTTAAACTCTAGCCCTTGCCTCTCCTCTCCTTATATAGCCTCACAACTTGAACTGAAACTTAATGGATTCACCCATAAGGCCAAACCGAGGATAACCCATTAACCCCGTCTAACACCGGGTTTTACTCTCTTACACACACTTCTTAAAGCAGTTTACAACCATTAACCCATTAGTGTATTGACACATGATCCATTTTACATTTTTAGCACACACATGACCTAAACCACTTAGGCCAATGCCGTGGTTTCACACACCGTCACTTTTTGGGCATTGAGCAATTTACCAAAATATCTTTCTACCACCTTCCACAAAGCTTCCTGTTTCCTTGTCCACGAAGCATTGCCCATACTTCGTCATCTTCCACGTGATCTCAATGACTTGCCGTCAAGTCTCTTACGCGTCTAGATCATACCGATCTATTCTCGCTTGCAAATGACCCAAGTACTTGGCACACCATATGCTTCTCATTGCGTATGACGGCACCCGGCCTCCTTGATCACATAGGACCTCAACTCCTCCTTAAGCTTAATCCCGGTCCACCTTGCCGTTGCTCGTTATATCCATCACCGGTAGCTCCCGCTCTGGTTCCTCGTCGTCCCAGCTTGCAATGACCCCGTAAGCCTCGGTTATCTTCGGTGTCTTCCTGACCATTTTGGACCTTAGTACCATCCTATACCTAGTCCCGATCCTCCTACATTTCACCATGATCTAGCTCCGAAGTTCTGCAACCAACAAGCAAACGTCACGTAGTACCGTACAATACATAAAAGTCATCAATTCATCAATTGATCCACACATTGCCCCATACAAAATATATGCAACCAAACCATTGATCCTAAGTTTAGGACCAAACATTAAATCTATGTGCACACAAGAAATAACACCTATGCCATCACCACATGGTCACCCCAACTCAAAACTCTACAAATACGAATTTTGACCAAAAATCCCCATCTGAACATTCCTCAGCTGGTTAGACCGCCAACCCGCTAGCGGTTAGACTACTGATACCAACCGGTCAGACCGGTGGCACACTATTGGTTTGACCAGCCTTCCTCTGACCGACCAGCAACACTGCTATTCAAATTTTCAACTCTCCTAAATTGCAATGGTTCATCACACTAAAGACAAGAACATTCTCACATGGTCCTTCAAAGGTATTTGCTTTTAACGTGCACATCTAGAGAAACATGTGTTCTTAAAAGAATAGCTAGACAAATTTTGCAACAGGTTAAATAGTTGAATGTAATTGGCCCCGTCTTCTGCTTTTGACTTTTCTACAGTAACTAGTTTTCAAACGGAATGCTTTTTAAGACGGGATCTATAAGTTGATTGTAATAAATATTGTAACGACTTTATCTATATCGGCTAAAATCGTACGTGATTTTTTCTTATTCCGTACTATCTCTCACGGCTTCTCTATTAGTTATTATTATTTATCAGCTGAAGCCAAAAACCATCCGCCGCTGCCGAAAAACAAACCCATTATTCATAGGCGCATTAGTAGAGCCTACAACAGCGTAAACCCCAATCCTCAGTTTATCCCGAACAACTATTTCTTGAAACCTGTGACATTTAATCCCATACAGCAGATAAGTTCGTTTGAGAATTTCCTAGGGCAATAATATTTCAGTTGAAAAAATATATCATATATCATGTTCAGCTCATAGCAATAGAAATTTTCATCTTAACGGGCTGAAAGATTCTGGGAATCTGTTTCTTCATATTAGTCAATGCCTTTCTTACACTGGCTTCTCTGACCTTTCTCATGATCGGTCATCGCTCACATAATTTTTAGGACTTACAGCGCTCAGAGTACGAATGCAGGTTGCTCACCCAACCACATGGAGAAATTTCCATCCCTTATTTCCTCCCATATCTTGAGTAAAAAATTAGCCACCTTCTCATTGACTACACACCAGACGACCGGTTTGCATACTCTTGAACCAATGCTCCAAAAAGCGACGGCCTCTCGATCAGGTTCGCAGGCCGGTCAAACTCCTTCGCTAATCCTGGTAACACAATAATTCAGATTTTTAGATTTGCTAGGAAGATAGTACTGAACACCTTTTTGTACAGTTATGATACTTGCAATGTTACTAAGAATTAGTTCTGAAGTTTCAGTGTCTGAATGTATTGTTTCTGTGAACAAGGAGCTAAATTTCAGGAGGTTACCTGCATCTACAACCAGGACTCTGTCACAGTCCATGACGGTCGGTATTCTGTGCGCAATGCTGATGATGGTACATGCTGCAAAGTCTTCCCGGATGATCTTCTGAATCACTGCATCAGTTTGGGAATCTACCGAAGCAGTGGCCTCGTCCATGAAAAGTATTCTGCTGCGTTTCAGCATCACCCGGCCCAGGCACAGGAGCTGCCGTTGTCCAACACTCCAGTTCTCACCGTTGTCGACAACTAGGTAAACAATGCAAAGTATGCTCATATTAGTATATAGTTTCAATGAATATTCTAAGATTTTTTTGGTCATAAGAATGTATTTAGCAGCGTTAATGCAACAATATTGGGTATTCTCAATTAAATTGTTCACTGAGTCACTACTCACTACTACTATATCAGTTTATATCAGCCCCAGTGCATTTACGAACTGCCGAACATTATGTAAAATGAGAAATAGAAAAAAAATGAAATTTGATATTTTTGAGTAACATATTAAACACTACATATTAATTAAAATACCTGGAGCATCAAGCTTTTCGGGTTTTGAAGCCACAGCTTCTTTCAGTTGGCAACGATCCAAGGCCTAGAAAGGAAACAAATTTAGTTCTGAAGATAGCAAATATTGTGCAGGGATACAAAATTCAGACTCATTGCAGATACCTGCCAAATTTCATCATCCGAGTACTGCTCAAGAGGGTCGATGTTGCTCCGAATTGTGCCTTCAAAGAGGACAGGCTCCTGAGGGATGATACCGAACCTAGACCTCAGATCATGGAGTCCTAAAGTGCAGATGTCAACGCCGTCAATTATTATCTTCCCCTCAGAGGGCTCCACTATTCTGAACAACGCCTGGATCAGTGTTGATTTCCCACTGCCAGTTCGACCAACAACTCCAATCTTCTCCCCTCCGTGTATGCTTATTGTGATGCCCTTCAACACTAGTGGTGTGTTTTGCCGATACCTAACCTGCACACAGCATAAGCTCACACATAACTTCTGGTTATGTTTTCTGTTTCATGACAAGATTAAGAAGCTGTGACATGTTCTTGCTGATGTACTTCAGCTTCTAAAAGATCTTAGACCACTATATTGAAAGTAAAATGCATCAAGAAGTTACCTTGAGATCGATGACATCAATATCACCTTTTGTTGGCCAGTTTGCAACAGGTAGGCAGTCCTTGATCCTCCATTCTGCCTCGGATGGGATGTTTGTGAATTGTTTTATCCTCTCGACCGAGACCATTTTGTTTTCAATGAAGCAACTGACCCATATGGACCAGAACAACACTGAGTTGAGGGATAGACCATAGGAGAGGGATAGACCAACAAATTCTGCATCATAGGCACGGACAGCAGCTTAGAAACTTCATCATGAAAATGACTGCAACTCTCCAAGGGAGCAATAAGTCAACATTATGAACAACTAATCTTTGCAGGCTTAATTTGTCTTTTTTTTGGGTAAAGGGGTTCATCATAATTCAATATGATGAAAGTTTGTAGTCTGAAATTCTTGAAAAGTTGACAACATTTTTCATCCGAATAAGTCATGATAATCAATTGAGCATCATTATTACATTACAACATTAAATCTTTACACATGCTTACAGTTACCATAATGCATTTAGGTTTAGTTATATAAAATGTGAAGAAAAAGAAAGAAAGAGAAGAAGCATACCTGGCTTCACAAAACTGCTCGGCAATGTGACCATGAGCAAGGCGGTGAAGCAGAGAACAAAGCTTCCGATCAGCTCGAGCCGGAAACCGAGCCACTCATTGGCGCCATTGTTGTGGAAGTCCATCCTCAAGCTGGAATTCACCCGGTTCAGGTTCTCCTGGAAGAAGCTATCCCCCTTTCTGAAGCATCTGATGGTCATGACGCCCTGAACCGTCTCTGAGAAGTGGTGGATCACCGGAGCCTTGGTGATTGACTCGAGGCGAGTCAACTCCCTCGACGTCGAAAGAAAGTAGCTCTGCAAATCAAATCGGCAAATGTGAACCAAACAGAGTAAAAACAGAAAATTTAACAAAATTTATGCATCAGATAGCGTTCTTGCAGGTTGATGAAAGTAGAAACTCACCCGGTACCACAAGTTGAGTATCAGCAAAGGGATGATGGCGATGACCGACGGCCACGCCACCTGGCACGTGACTATCAGCACGCTGATCACCGTGATGTACATGGACAAGCTGAGCCAGACGAAGAACGGCAGGAAAAGATCAACGTTCGTCTGGTCCGACGATGCCTGGAGGAGCATCGGAATCCGTGTCAGGCATTCAGAACTACTCCTGGAGAAAAGATTACAGCAAGGACAAGAAAACCTGTCTCAAGAATGATGTGATGTACCCTGCTGAGGATCCTGCCGGAGGGCGTGGTGTCAAAGAAGGACATGGGCGCGTGCAGGATGCTGTTGAGGATCTGCTTGAAGAACCTGTTGGCGGTCTGGAGGCCGATGAACGCCACGAGGAAGGACCGCGCCGACACGAGCACCACCGAGGCGGCGGCGATGATGGCGTACACCTCGATGAAGAGCGACGGCCGGAACGACGACGCGCTCTCGTCCGAGGTCTCGTAGGCGAGCCAGTAGTCGCTGGCCATGACCGAGCCCTGCCACGCCACGGCCACGGCGATCACCAGCAGGACGCCCCCCCACCCCCACGCCTCCGTCATGTACTGCTTGTACACAGCCAGGCTCACGTGCCCGCTCGCGCGCTCCTCGTCCTTGATCAGCCGCGCCGACGCCTTCTCGGCCTTGGGCGCCGCGATGGAGCCGCCGGCGTCGCCATTGGACCTGCTCTGGTTGGCGGACGGCTGGCGGGAGATGGGAAGCTCGCGGTCGCTGTTCTCGATCGCCGGCGCTGCGCTCTCCACGAGCTCCATGGAGCTGTCGTGCGCCGCGACGAGCGCAGCGAAGTCGGAGCCGGCCTGGAGGAGCTCGTTGTACTTGCCGGATTGCACTATCATGCCGTCCTTCATTACCTGGCGGCATTGGCAGTGGGTTCAGAATTCCGAGGAGTTTATAAGTTAGATAATGCAAACAATGCAGTATTTCTTTAGCTTGTTGATGATTTCAATGCCACAGGTAGTTAAATAGTAGCTGAATATTGTTCAGGTAGTAGTTTCTTAAGCCTGAACCAAAAGTCTGATTTTTCTAGTATTTCAATTAACAAGACTTGACTTCTGAATTCTACAGCTTTTAAGTTGAATCGACAACGATTAAGAAGATGAAGTGTACTTACATATATGTTATCTGCATTGTGCAAGAAATCGACTTGGTGAGTAACAAGCACTACAGTTTTGTTCTTCAGAGCACCTCTTACACATTCCTGCAGAAACAAAAGAGAAACAATGAATTCAGATTTCAGTCTACTGTTATTCATTCCATTCTGGAATTTGGATCACACCTAAGGAACACTATCTGATCAAGTAAACCAATTCTATAATGGAATTGGCAGAGTACTAGATTTGCACATTACTTATCATCATTTCACTTCAAATCTAATAACTTATCCATGGTTTTAAATTCAACCACACTGTGATGTAGTACCTTGAAGATCTCAGTGCCGGTATGTGCATCGACTGCGCTGAAGACATCGTCGAGGAGGTAGATATCGCAGTCCTGGTAGACGGCACGGGCAAGCTGAATGCGCTGCTTCTGCCCACCACTGAGGTTGATCCCTCGTTCACCGATCTCCGTCTGGTCGCCGAACTCCATCATCTCCAGGTCCTTCTCCAGGCAGCACACCCTGATCACGTCCTTGTACCTCTCCCTGTGCATGGGCTGCCCAAATAGGATGTTCTCCTCGATGGTGCCATTCTGAATCCATGCCGTCTGTGCGACGTACGCTGTGCTGCCACACACCTTGACCTGCAACAGATTCAGATGATCCAATGTCAATGCACCATTGTAAGAAACATTATAAGTGGATTCTTTCTCCACTGAAAACACGACAAATATTCTAGCAGGTCGCAGTGATTGATGGAGTTGATTGCAATGCTGAAAATGTCTTGTTACTACTGTATTAAACATTGCGAAAAGGCAGAAAATTGTATAAAAAATAAGAACCAACTGAAACAGGTTTAATCAAACTTGCATATCATTCAATTCAACCCATCAAAGATAAAACATCAATGCTATTTAATTTATTCAATTATACAGCTATATTCTAGAATTTCTCCGGATCCTGCAGTTTACAGTTGACAGGACTTCTGAATTTTGTCAACACTAATATCGGTTTCAAATTCAGAAGCCAATTTTTTTTGTCTAAATCCTCTTATATATTTTTTATGGAAATTCAGAAGCTAGTCTTAAAGAAATGCAACATAAGATTTTCTAGATTTGTCCCTTGTCCAAAAAAAATCTAATCCGAAATTTCTGTTTTGGCTTTGTCTACGCAGAGCAAGGATATCCTCATATATATATATTTTTTGTGGAAATTCAAAAGCTAGTCTTAAAGAAATGCAACATAAGATTTTCTAGATTTTCCCCTTGTCCAACAAAATCTAATCTGAAATTTTCGTTTTGGCTTTGTCTATGCAAAAGCAAGGATGTAGTCCATATGCATATCAACTGAATCCACCAGAATAGACTGCACTATTGTTTCTTCTCCTGTCCTGTTGGTCCATCATGAATCACGGTATTACCAACCCCGCCGCAGCCCACTTCGGACAAGTTGGTTTCTTCTGTGAGAAAGAGTATACTAGTAGTCTAGTTTGTCGTTTTCATTGCACTAAGCTGGCAGCCAGTACAAAATATATATTATAGAGAGACTAAGAATTATTGCTTTCATGATTTTGTTGACATATTTACATAATTACATGACATGGAAAATGGTACCATTGTCATCAAGAAATCATGATGAGGATCGCTCAGGGCAGAAGAATAAACTCATCGGTCATATGACTAGTTTCAACAGAACCAATGTATTGTGGCCATCTTAAAAACTGAACCTGCCGCAATCTACATCATGATAAATTCAGGGCTTCAGGCCAGAAGCCACACCCTAGCATAGCTGGCTACCATTATGCAACAGAAGATCAGGAGGGACGCTTGATCGATCGAGTAGTTGACCCACATAGTACAACATTGCCGGCGTCTGTCCGGCCGGCAAGCTTGCCAGTTGACTTTTCGCGGCCCAACACACACTCCAACAGCACGGCAACTCGCATTAATGGAGAGAGCAAAAAGTAAGAAAAAGGCTTTTGTGGTCAGACTGGTTTCTTTCAGGTACGGGAAAGAAAGAAAATATGCATGGCTTATTTTCAAAAGAACACCATTTGCAGGCGTCTGCAGGAAGAAGAGCCACTGATCGCTGAACATGGCATTTCAGCCTTTCAGGTCCTGCTAACAGGGCTCATCGGCACTGTTGACAGGTTCAAGCAAGTGGAAAGTTGATGACACCGATGGCAAAGTTCACGTGGGCCACAAATAGCAGCTAGCTTTCCAACGTGTAATCGGGCAAATGCAGCGAATTTCTGCCATTTTGGCCCAGTGACACGGGAATGCCCGATCTGGTCCTCTCGTACGGTTGAGGAGCGTGCGAGGGGAGATGGCGCGGTCGGAGAGCACGCTAGAGATGGTGTGGTCGGAGAGCATGCGAGGGGAGGTGGGACGGTCGCGGAGCGCACGAGAAAGGTAGGGCGGTAGGGGGAGCGTTTGGCGGCGGGGAAACTAGCGTGGTCTCAGACCACGTGAAGTGGGCTGGCCCACAGGGAAAGTCACGTGCTCAGCGACAAGAAAGCTGGCACGGTTGGACCACGGGAGGTGGCCAACTCCCTCCACGTGCCTGCCCAACCTAGTGTGTTCCTCTCCTCACGCAGCGCCCGGGCAAGCCACCTTCCTCGCGGGCCCCTAGGGTGCACCACCTCTCCTCGCACGGCACCGAACCACGGCGTCCCCCTTGTGCGGTGTTGGACCGTGCCACCTCCCCTCGGGCGCTCCTCGGCAGCGGGAGAGGGTCAGAATCGGAATTCCACGCACATAGGGGCCAAAAACGGGATTTCGATGCCACCGAGGACCAAAAAGGCGAAGGATTTGAATGCAGCAGATCATGGCAGAAAAAAGGCTTAAGAATTCCACAGTACTTGAGGGTCATCTAGTCCATGTTTTTTTTCTATGACTTTTCGATGCAGTTGATATATTTTGCCTATGCTTTTCGAGATGACGGTAAACACCGGAGAAGTTATCCTGTTTATTTCAGTTTCTGAAGAAATCGAAACAAAAAACCACAAAAATACAAAAAAAAAGGCCGTTAATCTCATGAGATAGACCAAGAACCCAATCCTTTCTTCTCGCACATGAGCTATGAAGCATGGCACGTTGCAAGCTGCCCCCCCTCCCCTCGGCAGCGGCAAAACGCTAAGCTTTAGGGGACAAGACATTTGCACTGCTGCATGCTCTCTTCCGGCAACCAAGAAGGCTGTATTTCGGTGCTACGATTCTTCAGCAATGGTTTGACCTTTTCGTGCAGGACTTGTCGCTACAACCACCGAAAGTAAAAATCATGGCATTGTATGTAGAGGTGGTGAAATGGGCCGTGTGCCGGGCAGCTCCAAAGTACGCTAGTGTAGGCCTAATAGGCACAGCTTGTTAAGCATAAAAATGGCTTATTAGGCACGATTGGCCAGTTAGACATGGTAGGCACGGTTTGTTTAGCACGATTTCAACCTGCTTAGTCCAATAACGGTTGAATTTTTAAAAAAATTTTTTATATAAATAGAAGGCAAACCCCCCTCATTGAGCCACCATCCAATCTCCATTCTCTTCTATGAATTCTCTTGTGAAATTTTTGATACACTTTACGATAATTTGACAAAATTCAAAATATTTTACCAAAAATAAATTCGACATCCAGCTACAATAAAAAAAAGGTAACAATACTAATTTTCATATATTTTTGTTGTTATTACTTTCTTTGTTTTGATGTAAAATAGATAATAGTGTAATTTTTCATTTGTATTTTCCAATTTTATATATTTCTCTATGGGAAATTTTGACAAATTTTCTGTGAGTACATCGGAGATGTGGGTATATTTCATCAAGATAATGAAGTTAGACGAAATCAAAGCTTAGGTAAGATATGTTGTTTATAAAATTTGTTATCATGAATTGTCTAATCTACAGGTGGAACTGGATACTTGATTAGGCATGCCCAAAGATGTAAAGAAAAATAAAGGATAACCATGAGGCAGACACAGTTGTAGTATAACCCCGTTAGCACATCGAGAATCTCTTTATCGTTTAATTGCTTTACAGGATCCATCTCTTAAACTTTGGTGAGTATAAAGGGTTTGAAACTTACATTAGAACTACTCATAATCCTAAATTTTCTTTAGTTTATAGACAAACAACAACTTGTTTAATTGCGCATCATATTCTTGCGATTGCGGGTCACTTAAAAGCTAATAAAAATGAGATAGTATTACAAGAGGCTATCTGTGCTATGAAAACTAAATATTTGAAATATTGAAAAAGATTATGTGTTTATAAGTATTTGTATTTATTTTAGTTCTAAGAGCTAAAATTCAAGAATCCACTAATGTTCTTGCACTTTTAACTAATGCACCAGGGATAGATTATTCTAACTATTTTCAATTGTTTGTACTAAGTTGTTCGATGTTTATCAGAAATACGAACTAAAGTTTTAGAGAGTTTGCTTGCACGACTGCAAATAGCACCCACCAAAGTTAAGAAGAAAAAAATGTAGTGAAAATCTTTGGTGTACCAAGTTCCTCTGGAAAAGCAAGTTCTACAACATCAAATGTTGGAGCAATCCATACTAGTGTTAGCATGGGATATGTTAGCTGTTCCTGTCTCGATTGTTTCTTTTGAATCTGCCTTCAGTCTTTCTAGAAGAATATTGTAGGAAAGAAGAACAAATCCTATGAATAAGATTGTGGAAGTACTTCTAATAGTGAAAGACTAATTCACGAGCTCAACACGCTGTAGAGAATACATAGTTGGTAGGCACGTTTAACAATCTCTATTTAGACAACACATAAGAGCATCGATGTACATTGTATATTTTTTTTTCATTTTTTACATGTGCTGTAGAGCTATAGGCTGTACTCTTTTTTTCTTTGCTAAGATTTTTTAAGTTAAAATTTTCCTCAGCAAAGTTTTAATGAGACAACTATTTAAATATTAATAAAGCTATAGATCTATGGCTGCGTATCATCTGTGTACAAAGATGGGGGGCTTTTTGGCTAGAGGGCCATGCCACGTGGTAGATTTGCGAAAAGTCTCTTGAGTTTTTGTAATTATGTATAGGTCCCGGTTCTTTCAAAAAGACCCTCGATTTTTTCTAAAAAACCCATGCATTCTTCTTTTACAGGATAACGATCCGCGGTTCCTTTTAAATTACGCATGGGTCCTTGGTTTTTACGCACGTGTCCTTGGTTTTTGCGGAGAAACCCCTAGCACGTCATTTCCTCCCCAAAACCCCCTCCACTTCTCCGAAATTATGTACAGATCCTCCGAATTTCATGGAGGCCCTCCTTCTCGATAGCGCTTTGCGGTTTTCACGAAAATACCTTGTGGTCCTTGGTTTTATGCAAAAAAATACCCTTTGTTTTTTTAAAAAATACGGTTAGGCCCTCGCTTTTTCAGATAATCCCCTTATATGGGTTTTTGTCTCTTTTATTTCGGTCCACATGGTATCTAGCGCGGCGTGGCGCTGCGCCTATGTGGCTAGTTAGATTACATAAGTAGTTCCATCACTTCATTCTTCATTGAAGTGTACGTTTCCTTCTATTTTATTCGCATTTTTCCTATTTCTTAGTCTTCAAGTTAAAGAAGGATATACACTGTTGTAAAATTCACCCAAGAGGAGAAAGATGCTACTAAGGGGGTGATCAGAATAGCGATGGCTTTTGGCTTTTGGCTGAAAAAACACTAAAAAATGTGAGAGTTAGTGGATAGTGTAGTGAATAGTGAAAAAAAAGCTGAAGCTAGAAGCTGAAGCCAAAAAAAAACCAAACCGATCACCCCCTAATATACTTCGCCTCTATGATTTAATTCATCAAAAGAGCTGAAATTTTGTGAAGGGAAAAAACAGACGCTTTTCCTCTCTTTCTTGCCTATGTATTTAATTAAGTACTAGTTTTTTTAGGGGGGTGATCGGTTTGGCTTTTTTTCGGCTTCAGCTTCTAGCTTCAGCTTTTTTTTCACTATTCACTACACTATCCACTAACTCAACTGATTTTTCACAGTACTGTTTTTAAAACCAAAAGCCATCGCTATTCTGATCACCCCCTAGATGTGACGGCTGGTGGAGGGTCTGAAACGCATTGGATTCTGATATGAACGAATGTTCGTTAGATCGTTTTCTTGGAGTGACATGTTGTGTCTTATCTGTTGGATTGTAATAACCTTTTTTGCAATACTTTACAGCTTCCCATATTAAAAATGGCGCCGTCCATTTTTGCCATTGATATAGCTTCTAGCTTGTAAGATGTATAGTGGGAGTCCATTTTTGCCATTGATACAACTTCTAGTCAGTAAGATAATAGTTGAAAGTCCAATTTTGCCATCGATACAACTTCTAGTTAGTATGATAGTAGTTAAAGTCCATTTTTGCCATTGATACAACTTCTAGTTAGTAAGATAATAGTTGATGTCCATTTTTGCCATCGATAAACTTCTAGTTAGTAAGATAATAGTTGAAGTCCATTTTTTTCCATCGATACAACTTCTAGCTAGTAAGATAATAGTAGATAGAAACACACACCATTCGCATTGAAATATATCATAACGACACTGACATATCATCCAACAAGAGTTTGTATGTCCTATGAATTGGTTTTAAAATCGATGGATCTGATCTCACGGTCTGCATCGTCTAATCAGCAAGTGAACGAACCAAATTTACATACCCCTAATCTACTCTTTAGGGATGCCAGCGTTGCTATTTTCACTTGCAGCCCTAGCGACACTAACATCCAAGGATTGGATTCTTAAACATGTAACAGTCCAACAGGATGACCCAGACTATGATCTATTTTACTGTTTTTAACAGCTACTCAATTAATTGGCTCACTGCATCATTCAAAACACACAACTACTCCTGCTCTGTCGGACAATAATATCTTCTGCTAGATGATACTTAACGCACATATTATTTTTGAAGCATCATTATCATACGACCGACCCACAAACATTTATAGTAATGGAATACATATACATTACTACGATCACCGGGCCATGTGCAAACAGATACACTACATTACTACGCAGTACTGGCGTCTAAAAAAAATCCAACTACTGCAGTACTGGTAGCTAGTATCTTTAAACATCAATATCGAGTCCAAGTCGTGTCAGGTTTTTGTTGCAGCGTGGTGCACTCTTTATTTCAAAGTCGGTAGACTGCCGTTTTGCTAGACAAAGTGTGGTCCATGTAAATTTATTATTCCCGTTAGTATGCGAGACATTTTCCCTCGCTTGCATTGTCTCTTTACAAAATTATTCTAAAGTTTTTTATACGTCTATAGGAACTATTAAATTCCAAAAAAGAAAAATCTACCGAACCATGCATTACACGGATTTTGACTAGTTGAAGTTGTCTCCATCTTCTAAGGGGACGCTCGTTTTAGCGATGGCTTCTGACTTTTGGCTGAAATTTCATTGTAGTTGACTTTTTTTACTATAGCTAATTTGACTTTTTAGGTATAATTAATTTTATAAAATATAAAAATAGAAAAAATATATTACCCATTAGGGACAATACAAAGGAACACGAGAAAAAAAATACAAAAAACCTAAAATATCTAAAAAAATTCAGAAAAAAGCTGAAATGAGCAAGGCTAACAAACTACGCCATAGGGCTTCCAGCCTGCTCGTGTTCGAGCGCTCGGTGTGCACACTCACCTAATAATTTTTGGAGACTACCTATACCAATATTCACTATTTTTTTGTGAGATACATTAGTTAGATTAGATCCAACATCCTAGATTTGAACTACTTATTTTTTTAAAAGAGGTATAGGAGAATCTATTGGATAGATATCTAACATCCTAGATTCGGAGCACTCAGTTTTTTGGAAGGGTTATAAAGGATCCGTTGGATAGAGATACACATCTTATATTCGGAGTACTTATTTTTAGAGGATCCATTGGATGTAGATCTAACGATCTATAATCTTACTAATTTTACTCTAAAAACATATGAATATTGTATAGTACTTCCCTAATTTTTATACACATATGTTTGCGCATTCAGTCGGACACACATTTTCGTGCTCCAGAGGTCTCTGCACCTCGGTTAAATTTCCTAATATGTGTAACGGACGTACATACGTATGTGTGGGTGTGGTTTAGGTGGGTTATGTGCGGTCTGCTTTGTACCCTATAAAAAAATACATGGCAATCAATGACAAAAGGTTTGGAGCATACTCTCCTATATTTAAGTCCAATATACGCGCAGTATATATTAGTACGTACTCTACGACATGAAAACGAGCAGTATATACGCGCGTAGCAGGAACACGCACCTTGCCGGAGAGCTTGCGCATCTCGCCGAGGATGCAGCCGAGCAGCGACGACTTGCCGGACCCGACCATGCCAACCACCGCCGCCAGCGCACCGCTCCGGATCTCGAGGTCGATCCCGCGCAGCACCTCCTGCCCCGCCTCCACCTCGTCGTCCCACGTGAACACCCCGTCCTTCACCTGCACGGCTACCCCGTCGCACCCGGACGAGGCGGCCGGCTCCCTCTCCACCGCGCCGTCATCCAGCTCGCCACTCGTCATGTACCTAAGAAAAAAAACCATTCATCCTTCGTGAACAACACAGCAGCACATTACGGTTACATTACGAGATACTACTACTGCTAGAAAGCTTAATTACGAGTCGAGGCGCTGTAGCGAGATCATGGCCTGGGAGGCCTGGATCATGGCCTGGGGGAAGTTCCTCATGGGCTCCTGGAGGATCTTGAATAAGGAGGTGGCGGTGAAGACGAGCCCCGCGTCGAGGCGGACGCCGACGGCGACGCAGGTGCCGAAGACGAGGGCGGAGACGACGACGGGGGCGCTCCAGAGCGCGATGACGTTGCCGGAGATGGAGTACATGAAGCGGGTGAGCCAGCCGAACTCGAGGCGGCGGAAGCGGTCGATGCGCGCGTTGAAGTGCTCCTCCCACGCCTGGAACTTGATCACGCGCATGTAGCTCAGCATCTCGTTCGTCGCCTTCATCCGCCGGTCGCGCTCCTTCATCAGCGAGAACTGGTACCGGTTGTTGCGCCGCGTGCCCACCAGCACGAACAACATCACGCCGATCACGCCGGCCAGCGCCGACGTCACCGGCGGGCCCAGGTACATGTACAGCAGCCCAAGCGCCACGCCGACCTGCAGAGAAAAAATCATCAACCAGATCAGCACGCTGTTAGTGACAATCAACATGCCACAATTGAACACTCATGCATGGATGCATGAACACTAGTGTGTAAGTTGAAGACGATCGATACACGTGAGCATGCATGCATGTTCGTAACCAGAGCAAAGTTTCACGGAGAAAACCAAGACCACTCCACAGCACCGTCCGTAGGTAGAATATATGGGAAACTACTAGGGTGAATTTTGAGAACGAATTACACGATTGATACATTAAAAAAAAAAGAAAGCCGCTATTGACTATTGCAACTGAAGTTTACTGGTCAAGTTTACAGCGAAATCTTAACTTGAGAAAAACTTTGTGCTGGAGTCCGTAAATACTACTCTCTCTTACTTCTTCTCAATTGATATCGTTTATTTTTTTGGTTTTGCTATTCCACAATCGACCAAAATTTTCTTACCTTTTAGTCACCTAAAGTTGCATAATACTAATTCACTCCAAAAAAAATTTCCCCTCTTAAAAAAGGAGTTATTGAAAGATACTCATCCAATAAATAAAAAATAACGTAGAATGAAGAAAAAAATTAGTTTTCTGTGTAATAGACAGTCCCTTATTATTTATGATCTCCGTGACTTTGATCATTACTTTTAAAAACTTTAGATTATTTATTCTAATAAAATTTATTATTATAAAAAGTATATTGTTGTAGGGGTGACCTCCACCTAAGCCCAGCTTACCTGTTAGCGAGTTATGAACCCGTGTACGACGACAAGATGGTCTCGGAAGAATCGAGTGTAAGGGCACTATTGTAAAAATACTCCCTCGGGATATACGTATGGACTCGACGAAGCCTCTGGGAAACAGAGGTCATTTGTTTACCTAACTCTTCACCATCATATTCTCTCTGTTTGGTCTGTAGCCACAACATATATATAACGACAAATCTAATTATATGATTTTTATATAGCTAATATAGAAGTTTTAAACATATTAATGTTTAAAGCCTAGAAAGTTTTACGGAACGGATTATAAAGCGTGGCTTGGAACACGGAAGCAGTACCCCACTAGTTTGTGGTTCAGCTCGAAAGAGTCGAAGTACGGCAAATGAATACGAAACACATCGAAGAAATTAAGGACCGTGGGGCCCAGCATGTCATTGTTTGAGGCTTTGAGAGCGAGCAGATTAGTGCTCACTACTACTCAAATCCTACACCAACAATTATACGTACCCAAATTGTAGCAAGCATCTACTGTTTCAAGATCGACCAGGATTACCAACTAGCTAATCAGCCGTAGCACCTGCACAATTAACGCTTTAAGCAATCTTTTCTTACTCTAGACTGATCCAGTGGAGATGTGCAGTGAAGTACAGAATTCTGTCCTTCGTGAAGGGCAAAATCATAGACTGAACGACTGTCCGGATTACACTCAATCCAGCTACATATGGATGATATGCCACGTTCATCACGGGTGCTTTCTCTGCATGGAGCCACCCTGCATCGATCTTTTTTTACTGTGAGCTCAAAGCTTTAGAACGTGCATTGCACTGTTGCACTAGTATTTTCACTTACTATTACTGTCCCCAGTTCTAATTAAGGCCAAGAAAAAGAGTAGCCTCGTTATTTTTAGCTTTTAGCTTCAACTTAATAGGCTGTCTTTTATAATCGGCTCTTTAAAACTATTTCTCTAAACAGCTTGTATCATCCATGTTAATATTTCTATGGTTTATTATCGTCTTCAAAACACAACAAAAAAATAATGATCTACACAGTCTAAAAGAATAGAACTGTAACAAATCTACACGACCAAATGCGGATCAGCTAGGAAGCATCGCATCGGAACGTGTATTTGGCGTCTCAAAAGCTAAGGTCGTGGCATGGACACGAGCGTGCAATGCTACAGGACCAAATGCGGGTCAGCTAGGAAGCATCGCATCGGAAGTTCGGAACGTGTACTTGGCGTCTCAGAAGCTAGCGTCGTGGCATGGATACCAGCCACGCTTGGCACCTACCACATGGGGGGTGGCAAACTCTTGTCCCGTCACCACCGGCGGAGGACCCGGCACCAGCACGTCCCTACGTCGCTCTCGCGCCAATTAATGCGCACACCACCGTAAATACAAAGCATAGAAGTACTGCTCATGCAATAAAAATTGAGCATTCGTCACCTAATTTCCCAGCAAGTATTATACACGCACGAGTCAAGAAGGTATGTCCGTCCTCGTAAGCTAAACAAACAGACGTACCCTTCGCCCTAGGACAAAAAAGGATTTCTACGGAAATTAATTCAGGAGGAAAATTAAGTGACAACCACATGCATGCGCGAACGGGCTTTGAATGGAGCTAATGAATGTAGTACAATGGATTCCGTGTGTTTGTTTTAGTGATGATTTTTAATTTTTAGTTAAAATTTTACTATAACTAGTTTTTTTACTGTAGCTGATTTGATTTTTAAGTATAATTAAATTTAAAAAAATATAAAAATATGTTAGACCATCATATGAGAAAAAAACAAAAAATCTAAAAATCTACAAAAATTCAGAAAAAATGAATTCTGAATAGTAAAAAAACTAAACCTAGAAGCTGAAGCTGAAAAAAAGTTGATTGGAGGAAGACCTAAACCAAGGCGATGCGTGCACTTCAATTTTCAATTACGACCACTTCTAAGTTTGTGCATGTTAAAAAACACTTTTTTAAAAAAACTAACTGTTTATTCAGCAAACGTATTATCTTGCTCCAATTCAAGGGAAGGACTTGTATTTTGATAATACTGAATCAATTCAATATTAAGAATATTGGATCTATCAAATCAATTCATGGTTGAGAGTAGAGTCGTATTACATAGGACGAACTCCTATCCATGCTAAGTCCAAAATTAGTTTTTTTATTGGATTATGAATTCTCTCCTTTTTTTTAGCTCGGTCTACAAGCTAAAAGGTCTATTTGAAACTCGAAATCTCACGGCGCAAACCACTAATAAAATCTGAGAAATTCCCCGCGGTCGAGCTCCAAGAGAAACGAGCCGAGGGCCGGAGGACACGCATCACAGGCAAGGGGGGACCGGTGCCGCCGCGGTGGTACCATGTGGGAAGAGGGGCGAACCAGCAAAGCAGCGCCACTATAGTAGTCGTACGTACAAGTGTAGCACAGCAAAGAAGGTGGAGTAGTAATCAATCAACGAACGTAGGCATGTATGTACGTACGTACGTACGTATCGTACCTGGAGCGGCATGAGCCAGAGGTAGTGTATCTGGAGCATCATGTCGGACAGCTGCTGCGCATCGACGGACATGTAGTTGACGATCATGCCGAGCCCGTGCTTCTGCCGCGCCGAGCACGACAGCTGCAGCCCTTGCGGTACAGCGCCGTGATGAGAGCGCCCCGGATCTGCATCCCCAGCTTTTGGCAGTGGAAGTTGTACTGGTGGCTGAAGAGCGCCTCCGCCGCCTTCGCTGCCAGCAGCGTCAGCACCAGCCGCATGCCCTCCCACAGCGGCCGCCGCTCCGGCGCCGACGTGAAGTCCACGAAGCTCTGGATCAGCGTCGGGCCCACGTACATCACCGTCAGCCGGAGCAGCGCCAGCGACGCGGTCAGCAGGAGGTGCGGCCAGAAGCACCGGAGGAGGGTGTGCCGGACCGGGTTGTTGTCCTTGGTTGCCCAAGACGACGGCCAGTGGGAGGCGAAGAGCTCGTGCATGCGCTCCGGGCGGTGCGGGGGAGACAGGGTGGGCACGTCGGAGAGGTCCAGCGCAGCGCGGTGCCCGCGCTGGACCAGCGGGTTCATCCACGCCCACGTCGCGCGCGACGCCCACGACGCCGTCGCGTACGGCGTCACGTTCTTGTCCTTGGCATCGGCTTCTTCTTGGCCCTCCGCCGCCGGCGCCACCGCGGCCGCAACGGTGATGCCGGTGGCGCCGGAGACGGCGAGGAGCGGGAGGGGCAGGGACAGGACAAGCGCGGCGATCGAGAGCGCGTCGTCGGGGAGGGCGGCTGCCCCGGAGGCGAGGCGGGCGACGGCAGCGCCGGCGAGGAGCGCGGTGAGCGCGGACGCGGCGAGCCAGAAGAGCCGGAGCGTGAGCGGGTGTGCCGCCGCTCGGAACCGCCTCTCGTGGACCACCAGCGCGGCGGCGGCGAGGTTCGCCGCGCACTGCAGCGCCAGGAACACCGCCTCCTGGACCTCCTCGCCACCACGCGCCACGAGCGAGAGAACGAACAGCACGGCGTAGAACCCACCAAGAACCGCAGACACGCCGAGCGCCACGACGAACCCCACGCCGACCCGCACCTCCCGGGTCTCCCCCCTGTCGAGCAGCGGCTTGTCGGCGCCGTTGTTGAGCAGGTCATCCCTCTCCCGGCGGCGGGACAGGACCTTGTGGAGCGCGAAGCAGAGGAGCACGACCAGGAACGCCGCGGACGCCGCGGAGAGGAGCACTCGCTGCGAACACGTGGAGAGGAAGAGGAAGGCGATCCACTCGAGGAACCCCGCGGTGGCCGCGGAGGGGAGGTCGCACGCCCGCGTGGTGAGCCACCACGGGGGCGGCGACGACGACACGAGCTCCATGGGCGATCAGCGGGGGCGACGCATGCAGAGCTGGCCGAACCGAACAGAGCGTGCTCTTTGTGGGCGCGTTGGTTTGCGGCGCAGTTGCGTGCGGGAGTTAGATCCTCACGAGGGGAGCTTTGTTCGCCGTGGCGACGAGGTGTTTTATGGCCAGTAGCGGCTCGCTTATCTGTCGAGACGTGTGCTTCTTGCTTCCGCCGTGCAACAGCAGACGGCAAAGTCAACTTGACCGTGGTTGGTCTATGCCGTCTCCGTGGAGATTCGTATACACACCAACAGCGAAATGAAGGTGCACTGATTAAGCGGAATTGATACTGATGCTAGAGTGGAAAAGGCTGCGATTCTCTTGCGAGAGGGCGTGCCGTAACGGGAGAGAGCAAATGTTTCTAGCTGTTGATCGATTCGATCATATGGTGTGTGTCCCCTTCATTATTTGGCAGTTTAGCGGGGTCCAGCAGGGGGGATATAATGCTTCCCACCTATACTTTTAGGACGCGAGTTAGTGCTCCAGCGCTACCACCTCGTCTTTCTTGTGCATCCGTGCCATCTCCATCTTCATCCTCTTTGGCTCCCATCCTCAGCTTCCCCTTCCATCACCATCCCGCCCCACCTCCCCCATGGCTCTCAACGCCGCCCTGGCGCCTTCACCGCTCATCGCACTCCTGCCACCACCTCTTGTGGCCGAGGGCGCCCACCACATTGGCGACACTCCTCGTACTCCCTAGCTCGCTGTCATCTTCATCGGGCCACTGCCCACCTCCTCTCCTCCGAACTCGCGATCGGCCACACTGCCGCCACCACTACCCACCGCCAGATTGCCACACCCTTCCCTCTACAGTCAGACCCTTTCCTTAAGTCCAGAAACCCTAACCCTAAATTCAACCCCCAGTGGCCGCTGTCACTGGAGAAACTACATTGGAGAGGCTCAAAGCTTGTTACTGGAGAAGGGAGGGAGAGGACAAAGAGCAGGCGCAAGGGAGAGAGAGAGAGAGGAGGGGAAGATATGGGTCGTGCATTTCTCTTAACGAGCCACGGGTGCACAGAAGGAATCCCCGTAGTTTTGAGCTCTATTCCCAAATTCAGACGGGATCACAATATCAATCACGTGGAGAAATGGTTCCGATGGTACAATACCATGCATATCCCTCTGTTCAGACAATTCCATCCTCTTCACATCACCCGACCCCCCTCTGCATATTGCTTAATTACCTGTCATTGGATCCATCGACAAGAACTCCTATAATTAGTTTCTTAACGTTACTTGTTAAACTCTGATACCTTTCTTATGTGTAGCAACTCTCAGATAGGATCAGAGATTATGAGATACGGAATGAGCGAGCACGGTAAAAACGAAGAAGATAAATCTAGTATAGAGAACCAAAATAATAGCGTTGAAGCAATCATGATGAGAGAAAATATTTGATGAAGTCAATCACAAATTTCTTAAGCATAACTTCAAAAGAGTCTGAAGGATTATTGCTCACTCATAACCCTCTTGAATCTATTAGGACCCTGGGATTCTTGCCTTATACAAAAATCTAGTGCTAAAGAATATCATAGCCTTTAGTCCTATCGTGCGCTCTTTGCTTTGGATGTGTAGGATTTATTGCTCGGTTGCTTGGTTCCTCTTTATGGTTGCCCCTTATAGGTTATATAATCTCTCATAGTCCTTCTTCAATGTAGAGTAGAAATCCTAATCCTAGTAATATTCATTTAGGACTCGTTATAGCACACCTTTTAGATCTTAAATGAATAAATATGAGTCACCTTAATTCATCAATCTCCACCTTGACTCTTATCTGTTGAAATCACAGTGCTCCTTCAAAAACTTGCTCTAAGTCGAATCCACCTTTTTTCTTTTTCTTTTTCTTTTTTCCTCCCACCTTTGGGAGTGCCCCCACCACAGGGGCTCGTGCATATCACCGTAATGTGTATGCCAATATCTGGGTTAATTAGCCTGTCTGGATCCTCTACTTGAGAGCTCATTCATTGGGTAGTTTGGTTAACCAAATCTCTTATTCCTACACCCTTCCATGTCATAGGTTTGTACCACCTCTGAGCTCCACCTGCTCGTCGGTACCGTGTGGTTGGTCCCACCACGTCTTCCTTCTTCTAACAGCTCACACATCTGCCTTTGCATCTACTAGATTTTGCAATCGTCTTTGCAATTCTGTATCACTACAGATGAGATCTACCTACCGTTGATGACACGGTTTTGTTATCCTAATTAGAATTTTTATCAGACCTCATATCGATTACTCTAACTTTAATATTACCATTTAATCGATATCCTTCAATACTCCAGATACTCTTTATGATTACGTACCTTTTGTAAGCAACTCATATGCTCCACCTCGATGTGGTACTTCACAACCTTCGAGTTCAAGTGACGTCATAGATATTGAATTTTTGTTAAGTTGAGAGCATATCGAACTCCTGTCAATGTATGATATGCTCCATCACACATCTCTAATGTAATCGTTCACATCTTAGTAATTGCATAATCCTTTTAATCTACTAATTAAACAGTTCCATGCATCGGGTGTAGAAATCATTTGTCAAACATTTCGCTCGTCGAACATATATGGAAGTAATAATCTGAACCTAATATATATCTATGGGAAGTATCTGATTGACTGATGACTATTACATCTGAATTATCCTTTGCTACTATCACTGATCATGCATTCTTTATTTGCTCCAAACTCAGACAATCTTTTTATCATGTGACCTTTTTCATCATATAGATAGCATACACATGTGCTCTTGGTCTTGCTCTTCTTCTTGTGACATTTGTTTCTGCCTGCAATACCTATTCTAGCTAATGCTTGCTCACCCGAGGATAAAGATTCTGATATTTATTTCAAGGACTCCATCTCCGATAGATATATAATTACCTTCTTGAAGTTGAAAGTGATTTTTCGATGAGAATATTTATCACCAATTGCTCCCATGATGGTGGTAAAGATGATACTAGTATGACGACTTTGTCATTCTCCTCAATTTTCTCATTCATACTAGTCAATTGTGTGATAAGCTTGTTGAAGATATTAAGGTAATCAACGAACCGTGTATCTTCCCCCATGAGCAACTTGAACAATTGTCACTTTAGCACATATCGGTTTGTCTGCAACCTTGCCATATACAACTTTTTTAAGTCATTCCATAATTTTTTCAGTGAATTCTCCTTGATCATTGAGTACTTTACCTCATCAGAGAGATATAGACGGATTGTACTGATAGCTTTCCACTCCATCACTATCTAGTCTTCACTGAATGCTTTTTTTTTAATTTATGCTCTTCAAGAGCATCAATTAGCTTATATTGGATAAGGACATCCTTTACTACACATTCCCATATGCTACAACTTCCTTCCTCATCAAATTTCTCTGCTTGATTCCACATCATCGACATTAATTTTGATTTTATGCCATTTGATGCTTTACTGACCTTCTCACAAATTAGATTAATCCGGTATTGGCTCTGATACCACTTCTTGTATTCTTATACCCCTTCTTATGCACAACAGCCTTCGGATTGGGTCAGAATTTGTGAGATATGGTACGAGCATGTACGGTATCAAGAATGAAAAAGATAAATCTCATAGAAAGAACTAAAATAACGACATTGAATCAACCACCACGAGAGAGAAAAAATTTGATAAAGACAACCGCAAATTCCTTCAGCACAACCTCAAAAGAATACAAGGGATTATCGCTCACTTACAATCTTTTGAATATTTAGGACTTTTGGATTTTTGTCCTATATAAGAATCTAGTGTTAAAGAATATCCCAACCTTTAATCCTCTCGTGTGTGCTCTGCTTTAGATGAGTAGGCTTGATTACTTGGTTCCTGTTCATGGTTACCCCTATCGTTTATATAGTCTCTTCTAGATCTTCTCTAATTTAAAGTATGAATATAAATCTAAATAAAAATAGGAGTCCTAATTCTAGTAAAATTCATCTAAAACTCTTTATAACATACCTTTCTAAATCCATCACCTAATAACCGTAAGTCACCATCACCTAGTAATGGCGAAGCTCTGTCTTTTCTTTCTTGCTCATTTCGGCTTTTTTCGGTTTCAGCTTCTAGCTTCAACTTTTTTTCACTATTCAGTATTTCGACTTTTTTCTGAATTTTTTTAGATATTTTAGGTATTTTTGTATTTTCTTTTTTTCTCGTGTTCTTTTGTATTGTCCCTAATGAGTTAACATGTTTTTCTATTTTACAATTTTTAAAATTAATTATGCCCAAAAAGTCAAATCAGTTATAGTAAAAAAAGTCATTTCTGATAAAATTTCAATCAAAAATTAGAAACTATCGCTAAAACGAGCGCCCCAAAAGGCCAGTACAGCAATCTTGCGAACCACGCTTGACTATACACGTTTTTTTTCCTTCGATTCATCAGGATTCAACAATCTAATATTGTGTACATCGTCAGCATCTTCCATGAGACGCTGTCTTCGTGACAACACTAGCACAGTAGAGTGCAGTCTATACAGTGTACAGGCGAGCCAATTCAACATCAGAGCTCTATCGTGGAAGATGTGCGATAGTGCACCGACTTAATTTCTGAGATAGGCCAGTAGAGAACCAGAGCAAGCGCTCTCTCTCTCTCTCTTAACAAAATCTCCGAACCTAAACGTATTTATCACCTAGTACATTATAAGGATTTGGTTACTTTCTGACACGTTCTTCTGATGCTGATGTGTGCCTGTGTATAAACCATACAGAACTTATCACGTGGCCCTTCTGATTCGTACATTAAATAAAGGATTTGCTATAAAACTAAAATAGATACTTTTATGATTTCAATCGAATTTTAAAAGTTTTACACCCTTAAAGTTTCGTGTGCCTCCAATACTCCTCCGGCTCCGGCGGGTGTGGGGCAAAGCGTGTGTGCATCTATCTCTAGTGAAGCTGGCTTCAAATCCAATCCAATTTACCAATAAAAAAGAAAAAACACCCAAGCGACTTAGGGGACGACTTAGCCACCCCATAAAACCACCCCTCACCATCGTGTTCCTCCCTCACCACCGTCGTCGGTGAACAGTGGTGGAGCAGGGCCTCCCATAACTGCTTGGTGGTGCAGCGTGCGATGCAGGCTTTGCATCGCAGTGTGGCGTAGATGCGCGCCATGTGGTGAGCTGGCGACGTGGGCTCAGCGTCTCACCCAGATCTAGTCTGGTCTTGCTTCCTTCCTGTCAGATCGGGTCGGATCTGTCCACCTCCTTGGTGGATCTGGCTGAAGATGGTGTGGTAGTGTGACAGAACATGGCAGTCGCGCGTGGTAGAAACGCAGGGGTTGTGTGGTGGTTCATTGGGTTCGGCGGTCGGCGTCGGTGCTGAGCTGCACATGGCAGCGCTCATGGGTGAAGAGTGTTATTGCCACGGGTGTGCTATGTGGTGGGTGGTGCGATAGTGCTTGACCCCTTGTGGGAGTGGTGGCTCTAGGTTGCGGCGGTGTGCGCCCACGATCTAGATTTGGCGCTTCCATCTGGTGGAGGTCCACCATGGCAACATTCTTTGGTGGTGATTGGCCAGTGTGGGTTCGCAACCGGCTACCGCTGTTGGCCTGCGTGGTGGAGGCCGACCTCGTGTTGAAGTAGCCACGACATCATCTGTGGCGAGCACCCCACTTCGATGTTGGATCGGGGGACGACTGGTGCATAGCCAGGCGGGGCTGTGGCTGGCTGGCAAGCGGTGGTGTGGACGTTAGTAGGCTGCGAAGGTAGATGGAGATGCTAGCATGGAGGCCGGTGGGCTGTGCTGTTCGTGGGCTGGGTGGCCTT
Source organism: Melocanna baccifera (assembly GCA_036346265.1). Lineage (NCBI taxonomy): Eukaryota > Viridiplantae > Streptophyta > Magnoliopsida > Poales > Poaceae > Melocanna > Melocanna baccifera. Next base: position 13,228,952 of record CM070677.1, read on the forward strand.
GTGTGGCAATCACGCTTGGACCGTGGCGGATGATGGGATTGTTCCGTGTGGTGTGGTGCTGTACTCCAGTTGAAAACTAGATCTGGCTCTCTTTAGCAGGATCTGACGGTGATGACATCCTCGGGCATCGTTTCCCTCTTTGGAGGCATCGTCTTGGAGCTGTACCTCACTTACCATGGGGTTTTGTGGCATTTGTCTGGTGTGAAAACTTCAGGTCCAGTTCTTGCCGGATCAGGTGATGGCGACGCCTTCGATGCCGTTCCCTCCTTGGAGGCGTTGCCTTAGACCACCTGACCCTACCCTCCTCATTTTTCTGCATGTGCATTGCTCTCGTATTGGCCAGTGCTTGTCCATCGGCGGTGGCTGTCCTCTTGGTGTCGTTTCCTTCCCTGGTTGTGGTTTGGCTATCCCTGCACCTCAGCGCTCGGTCCAGATCTACCCTTCTTCTTGTTAGATCTGACTCCTCGCTCGAGTGGTAGGGTGGCTTGGTGTGGCTCTAGAGTCAGGGCAGCGCGGCGAGTGGCGCCTGTGTGCGTCGATGGCTTGAAGCCGGTTGTCTGGGCTGGCAGTGTTGTTTTTCTGGCAATCTAGCATTCGTTAGTGGAGGCCCTTTGCTGTGAGGCCATTGCCATGTTGATGTGTGCTGGCACGAGGTGTGCTACGGTGAAGTCAGAGTAGCCAGGTCATAGACACGATGGGTAATGATGATAACACGTGTTAGGTCGAGTGGCGGTGTATATCAATCGCGTTCGGTATCCTTGTCGACGTTAGGTGTGATTGCCATGGACTTTTGTCTTGTTGGGCAATCAGAGTTGTATTTTTTGGTACTAGTCTTTTCTTAAGCCTTTACTTCTTCTCATATGAATAAACAGCAATGACTGTTTCTTCCAAAAAAAATCCAATTCACCAACAGCGATCTCTAGTGAGGGTGGAGGGATGAGAAGAATGGTAGGATATAGATCTAATTGCTAAAAATTTAACTGTTTTGTGAGAGAAAATTAATCAGGTTTAGGTGGGTTCTTTTATGTTGTGGTTTTAGTTTTTGGCTTATGGTTTTTAAAGTTTGGTTGTTTGCGAGAAACAGTACGCAGAGGAAAATAGTTGCATACGATTTAGCAGTATAGCTGAAATTAATATAGTGTCTACTATAATATACCTGTAGACCCTACCTTAAAATAATCATACCATTTAAAAGCTAGCTATTGTAATCGAAAGTGATAAGCTAAAATCAAAACATAAAAGAATGCAGCCTGAGCAATGTTGTTAGCTGCTCCTCCTGTGACACACTTGTCCGTGCCTTGGCGAGCAAGCTCCTGGTCAACAGGTCGTGAGCACTGATGAATTGTCTGACAGGCACACCAAATTGGACGATGGCCAATGATAGCATTGCCTGCCCTGGTGGCGGGCCTCCTCTGCCGTTCTTAATCACCATCCATATGAAGTGTTCCAGTGCTGACCGCAACGCTTTCCAGGCCAAAAGTAAAGAGAGGAAGAGGATAGCAACATTATCATATCTAGACGGTACAAAGCAGTCGTGGTTGGAAAAATACAGTGAAAATTCTGTGTAATTGCGGGGATGATCGACGTATGGAATATAAGGAGAGATCAGTCCCTTTTTCTTAGAGGGGGATCATCAGACTTGATTAAACAAGGTAGAGACAAAATCTTAAGCTCTGTGCACATGCATACACATAATTTATATCAAAGGGTGAGTCTTAGAACAAAGGGAGAGACCAGGTGATCTCTGCATAACCATCAGCTCACCATTTCTTATTTCAGTCCATAATTAATGTACATCTATCTCAGTTTGAAGAAATTAAATGACCATGTTAGAAGGTCTATGATTTGATTGTGATGAATTATTGTCATTTTAAAGAAGTGAAAATTTATAATTAGTATATTTATAGATTTTTTTTGACTGCTCACAAAGACAACGATATGACCGGTCAGCTTATGTTGCTTCGGCCAAAATGGATGATTTTGGAAAAGTTGAGTCATGGGATAATTCGATTTGACGTAGATCTATGCATATGTGTGGCATGATGTATATTTCAACTAACATGTGTTAAGTTATAAAGAACTTATGTCCAAAAATAATTTCTTGGTCTTGGATGTGCAGGGACACTCGGAGTTAACCATGGTCAACAGTAAGGATCGAGGCTAGCTTATGGAGGAGCCGAGGTCCAGAACAATCAAAGATGCCGGGTGAGATGGCTGAGCTCAAATATAGCACAAGGAAGATGGAAAATGTTGAAGAGAAGTTTGAGCAATGGGTTGAACCATATATCTTTGGTTGGTTCAAGTTAGGCGTGATCAACTGGAATCGGAACGGGAGAGACTTGCCAACATGTGGTAAGTCAGTGGTGCATGTACATATAGCAAGCATGACGATTGCTTGTAAGGGAAGATGAAGACCGGGTCAAGAAAGAATATTTTGGTAAGTTGACTAAAATACTAAAAACTATCTTGGATTAAAACCACGTTGCTTGAGCGGCATTTGGGAAGGCAGTCTAGATCAAGGAGGAGCTAAAATGGTCAAGTAGATCAAAGGCTGATGACTTAATGGATTCAGACTTATATGCCTTGAAAAGTGTGCATAAATATAGTATGTGAGTAAAACTCATATTGTATGGGGTTAATAGATTTTTTCTATTTGTGTTAAGTGGATAGTATCCATTAGAGTTAGATGGGATGGTTGCCTTGTCTGTTTAACAGGTTAGGATAGACATTTACAAGTGAACCATCCAACCATCATAGATTTACTCACTGAAGCCAAGTGTTTAGGTTAGGATTTAAGAAGTGTGAATGTTGTGGTGAGCACTCTTGTCCTTTAGGTAGAGTGATTATAAAAACTTCATCCTCAAGTAGCAATATACTAATTTTGTCCATCTCTTATAGACCCCTCTTGTTTTGGTTGATTTGCTCTTAATTTTGTTGGTTTTCGTCTGGTCTCTCCCCTTTCTTCATTTTGTTGGATGCTAGGAATGAGTAAGTGATGAAAATATATCTTAGAATCAATCCTCAGCTATCTAGATATGAGGTTTGGTGAGCTCTTGAAGTTGCCCAATTTTTGCTTGATTTGGCCTTTTCAAGTAATTTCTTGATCAAGTTATTTTTGCTTTAATTTCTTGGGTGTTCTAACTTCCTGTGACATGTGAAAAATATGTCTAGAGCCATATTAGCTATCATTCACCCACGAACAAGTCATAGTCATCGTTTTTGGTTTTTGCCAACTTTAGTGTAACATTTCTTCAAATGGAAAAATATCTGAATTTTGGCAACAATTTTCTTGATTATTGATTGAAATAGTTTCTTCATATCCTAGAGAAGATGCATACCAAATTTCAAGTTATTTGGAATCTTGGTTTGAGAGTTTGCTCAATTTGTGGATTCCAGTTCTCTTAAGTTCCTTCAAGATATCTGTGATATGTTCTTACGGTCATTATCGAGGTTTGATTCAAGTTTTTAGTCTTTTGGATCTGTGGATCAAAAGTTATATGGTTTTTGAATTTGAAATAATGCTATTTTTACTGTTCAACAAGCTGTTTTTATTGTAGTACAATGAATTTTTGGAATTTTGATATCTTGATCTTTATAGCTTTTTATAGTTATTAGAGTGAAGAATTGATGAATACTTTGGGAAAATTTTGAAAGCACCATTTACCATCTCTATTGCCATATAGGTCCTACAGAAACATCACCAATTCATTACAATGCTTATAGCTGTTAGGCTCAATTTATGAATCCTGATGATAATTGTGAATTTTGCTTGTGCTTGCATGATCAAATAGCTAATCTGAAAATTGCTCATTCTTTTGTTGTTAGCCAACTTAAGGATGCTCTATATGAATTATAATCTCTCAAGTCTAGCAATTATCATGATTGCATGAATGTTATTGCTTTGGATGCGATTCGTTTAGACGTTATTCCTTCATCATACTCAAACTGTGCCATACTGGAGTTAAAATTGAGAGTTCTAGCAAGGAATTGCTTAAATTCTTCTGTATTCTACGAATGAATCTTGTGAAAATTGTCCTATGCTCACAATTGAGATTGATGTGCTTAACAATACATTTGAGGATAAATATAAAATTGAAAACTCCATGTCTATGACCGTATCTAAGGAAGTTATTAGTTCTATTTCTTATATATTTTGTGCTGAAATTAGGATTAATTTAGATGAGATGCATAAAGCTTTTAGAATCAAATATAAGGAGTAGTTAGATAGGGTTAGAAATTCCTCTTTTGTGTCTTGTGAGACTTTGAAACTAGAGGTTGCCGGAACCCAGAGCAATAACTTCTGGATCCTCTGTGTAAATCGCACTAGTCCAGAATCAGCTAGTGTATACAGTGGTGACAATGATACATATCAAGCATAATGATAAACTTTATTAATCCAAAGTTTACATCCACGGCCTATAGGCCAAAAATTAAATAATAGCAGTGGAAAAAACCAAAGTGGAAGAAGCCTATTGAGCCTGCTCACAGACAAACGACAGTAAGACGTGGCCTACTCGTACAGGTCTTCACCGTAGTTGAAGCTGTCCTCCTCTGTGATGAGATAGGAATGGTGAGTACAAAGTTGTACTTCGTAAGTCACACGGGAGAATGCAATATAATGATAAAGGCAACAAAGAAAGGCATATAGAGTTATTTGAGCATAAAATAGTATTTAAAGAAATACAATAAATAGACTAAAAATTGTTGAATTTAATATAGTAAGTAAAAACAATAATTTAAGTAAAATAATATCATTGGTGCAGGTACCGACCTAACGCCAACCTAACCACGTGCATCCCACCCGGACCATCTTTTTCCAAAGATTTGATATGGATTTCATCCATCCATAAGCCTTTGATAAACTATTTTAAAAAATAGAGTCTAATCCGTGGAAAACCTTACTTAGCTTGTTCATGACTATGGGTACGGCTATCTAGGATAATTTATATACTCTATAGAGGTAGTACAATTTTACCACAAGACATGATCAACTCATAATGTCCATCTGACACACTTCCGAAGGTGTGTGATTAAGAGATCATGACAAAGCCTTTACAATGAGACTCAGGTTGGGACCCCCTCTTGAGCTGAGTGAGACTTCACATGGCTTATGCCACGCTTACTTTCAACCTACAATGAGACTCAGGTTGGGACCTACAAATTAGTCAGCCAGGACTGTCCCATACCAGCCTTATGGTAGTACGATAAGGCTTTGTAGTAGTAGCTCGTAGACCGGTTCTTAATTGACTTAGGCTCTTCCCACATACCCCTTGTGCACCGATGTCAAGAATATAAATTTAAAACTCATCATTATATATGAAAAGGTATCCCAAGCCTAGAATTATTTCTAAAAATGTCTAAACATTTCTACAAATTTCTCTAGCCAATATTAATGTACCAACTAGAGTTTTATTTTAGGGTGATAAGGTATTTGAGAATCAATGTCAAAGGAGGTATTAACAAGTAGGCGATAACTATGTTTAAAACTAAATTAAAATAAGTTAAATAAAAAATGCATGCAGAATAATTTAAAATAATATAATTTTATTTATAAATTGGGATCAACATAATCAAGGTGTATAACTTGCCTTGCTCCGTGAATTGGTGAGAATTATCATGGAAGAATTCCTTAGAAACGTCATTGTCTACACGTAAAAAATAACCCACTAAACTCAAATAGAATTCAAATGAAATCTAAAAATTTTAAAATGAGGAATATTTGGATAGATCTTGATTTTAGATGAATTTAGAAATTTGAACGCGTTCAATCAGAGCTAGGATGAACAAATACCGGCTTTTGAATTTTTAAAACTAAAGAAAAAGAAAAAAAGAGATTTTCTAGAATTATTTTTGTAATGAAAATTTAGTTGATGATGTCAGCATCAGATTTAATATTTTTGATCGAATTAATTTTGCAAAGAAAAAATGCTTTGGAATTGTTCAGAGTAATCCGATCAACAAGAGAAGACGCTCGGAGCAGTCTGATCGGCAAGATGTTTGGAGCGGTTCGATTGGCAAGAGAGGACGTTCGGAGCGGTCTAATCGCTAAGAGGAGACATTCAGAGCAGTCCGATTGGCACCTGCTTTACCAGTGGCTTCCAAATGGGCACCACGTTGTCTCAGTTGTTGACTTGGGGGCTTGGCCAGAGGTACCACTCAGGACCCAAGGGTCGTCGGAGCTGTAGTGGGCGGCAATGGCCAGTGAGTTGGGCAAAAGCAAGAGGAGGTAACAAGGATTTCATCTCACCCTAGCACGGCGCTCGGAGGGCATGGAGATTGCCAGTGACGAGGAAGGCCGTGGAGGCGGCTCGGCCATCGTCAGTGGCGTCATTCCAGTGGTGGAGAAGCTCGAAGAAGTGGTTGGCGAGGTCGGGGCTTGGGCAGAGGTGTTGGTACTAGGCTTTATTTAATCAAAAGAAAGGCTTTTTATTATATTTTTTGTTTTTACTTAAATTACTTTTCAAAAGAATGGTTTTTTAAAAGCAAAAAACTAGGCAAATCAAATTTTAAAAAATTCAATAAACCAGATAACATTGTTTTTTATTTTAAATTAAATTAAATTTTTCACTAAATTTTTTAAAATAAACAGCTGAGTTGTTACAGAGGTAGATGCCCATAAAGAGAGATATACTAGGGCAACCAATACCAACGAGTGTGTCACATGTGAGATTTTCTAGTTGAAAGAACATCAATATGATTATTGACCAATCTAAGATTAGTGTGAAGAAGAGAGGCCTATGATTTAATTCTCTAGAGTATTCCAAGAACCATCCACCTAAAGTTATGAGAGTTGTTGAGTGGCAAGTTTGAGGTAAAATCCTCTGAGTCATACAAGACTATCTTTACGTTAGCAGGTTTTGCCCAAACCCCTTTTAGCAAAATAGGTGCTTCTACTTAAGTAGGTCAGCCTCCTCAAAAGGTTAAGTACCATTGCACCTTATGTAAGAAGGATGATCACATTGTTGAGTTCTGCTTCTGTAGAGTCAAGATTAAGAGAAAAGAGAGGATACATACTTTGAGATCCATTAGAGGAGTTTCTTCACTTGTGAGTGTCTCGAGAGCTAGGCCTTTTGCCTTCTCTTCTAGGAATAAGTCTAGGTTTGTACATGACTTCTTTTACTCTTTTGGTGGCTCTAGGCAACACTTTGTATTTGGATATTGTGAAGATAGACCACTGATAATGTCTAGATTGGGGAGTAGCAGCCTTTCGGGAGGCCGATTTTGAGAAGTCTAGGTGGTTCTCGTGTACATTCTTATGATTATCTTGATACCATTTTATTCTTGCTTTTACTACTGTTGCTAGACATCATGTGGCTTAGTACTGGATTCTCAAGTCTTTCATTACTAACCCCAGTATTGAGGCACAGATGTTTCCTACTTATGCTCTGTAGGCTCGTCAAGCAAGGAAAGAGGACATGTGGCTTATTGACTCTGTGTGTTCATGACACATGACTGGAGACTCTCAGTGGTTCTCCTCCCTCACTCGTGCATCTGGCAATAAGTTGATCATGTTTGGGGATACTTCTACTGGGACCATGATAGCAAAGGGAATAGTGCGCATCAATAACAAATTTATGCTCAAGGATGTTGCTTTGGTAAGTAAGCTGAGGTATAATCTGCTATCGGTTTTTTAGCTTCTTGATGAGGGTCTAGAAGTGAGATTTAGGAGTGGAGAGTGTAGAATTCTAGAATCCTCGGATGAGTTTGTCTTTGATATTTCTAGGTTTTCGATGATCTTTAGTGCTAATTTCAGTTTCTCTTCTATCTCTAGCCCTAGTTGTCTTGTGGCTTCTAATTCTTCGGATCTAGTGTTGTGACATCGTAGGCTTGGATATATATGCTTTGATCACTTGACTAGAGTCAGTAGCAAGGATGTTATTAGCAGATTGCCTAGGCTGAAGAGTTGCAAGGACCTAGTTTGCACACCTTATAGATATGGTAAGATGGTTTATGCTTCTCCTCCTCTTACGTTAGTGATGACTAATGGCCCTAGATTGCTCTTGCACTTAGACACAGTTGGCCCTTCTAGAGTCCAGTCTGCAGGAGAGAAGTGGTATGTGTTAGTCATTATAGATGACTTCTCTAGGTATTCTTGGGTGTATTTTTTGGTTTCTAAGGATAAGGCCTTTGACTGCTTTTGAGACTCAGCCCTTAGACTAGCAGTTTTCCTACCAGGAGCCTTGAGAGCCATTAGGAGTGACAATTGCTCATAATTCAAAAACTCATCTTTTGCCATTTTTGCACTTAGAGGATTAGAGCACCAATTTTTCTCACTTAGAGTCCCGCAGTAGGATGGGGTTGTAGAGAGAAAAAACAAAGTCCTTTTAGAGATTGCTAAGACCATGCTAGATGAGCATAGCACCACTAGAAGGTTTTGGGCTGAGACAATTTCTATTGCTTGCAATGCGTCCAATAGGGGTTTTTTAGATTGTTCATAGGTAAGACTTTTTTTAGCTTAGATTTGGTCATAGGCATAGCCTCTCTCATTTCAAGATATTTGGCTATAAGTGCTTCATTCTTAAATATGGTAACATAGATAATTTGAATTTAGATGTTATGATGGTGTTTTTCTTGGTTATCCTGTTCACTCTTGTGGCTTTTATGTATTTAATTTGGATACTAACAAAATCATTAAGACTTATGAAGGAACTTTTGATGAGGCTGGATGCCAAGGATGAGTGGGTAATGGAGATATACCTTAAAAATCAATCCTTATCCATTTAGGCATCAGGTTTGGCATGTTTTGAAGTTGCCCGGTTTTTGCTTGATTTGGCATCTCCAAGTGATTTCTTGATCTAGTTATTTTTCTCTCAATTCCTTGGGTGTTCTAATTTTCTATGATATGTAGGAATATATCTAGAACTATCTTGACCATCATTCAACTACGAGCAAGTTATATTCATTGTTTTTGGTATTTGCCGAGTTTTAGTACAACCTTCCTTCAAACAGAAAAATATCAAAATTTTGGTAATGATTTTCTTGATAATTCATTAAAATATATTTTTGATATTCTAGAGAAGATGCATACCAAATTTCAAGTGATTTGGAGTCTTGGTTTGAGAGTTTGCTCAATTTGTGGTTTTGACTTAGTTTTGGTGCAGTAGAGCATCGCGAACCAAAAGATCCCAATTATCTTAAGTTCCTTCAATATATTTGATTGGTATAGATACTTAATATTATGATCTAGTCTTGGTTCAAGTTTCAAGTTTTTTGGGTCTACGGATTAAAAGTTATATGGTTTTTTCGATTTGAAATAGCACTATTTTTACTATTCACTAAGCTTTTTTTACTGTAGCATAGGGAATTTTCAGAATTTTATTGTCCTGAGTTTTATTTATGGATTCTCATAGCTATTAGAGTGAAGAATTGGAGATTATTTTAGAAAAAATTTGAAGGCACCATTCACCCTGTTTTGTTGCCATACCGGTCCTATAGTGACATCGCCAATTCATTATAATGCTCATCATGCAGATGTCAAACCACTTCTCTCTATTTAGTCAAGCACACAAATAGTATACGCCATTTTATTTCTTACCTACTACAAGTGTTCTCAGCTGCACAGAATGCCTTCAACGGTAACACAAATGACAAATCACCGGTTTCATATCAACCATACCTCTCCATAAGGTCCATTTTATCGAGTTTTGTTGCTTCACAACATAAGTCTCTTCCAATGAAACTGGGATCTATTTAGGCCCATTTAGGACGTGGGAATTATTATTGGAATGGAAACAACATCCACTCTTACTAGGTGCAGGGGATTTCCTATGAGATTCTATACAGTTCTATGTTCCAAATGAGGCCTTCATGTTTTTGTCCACTTGTATTAACTGAAGGGAGTATATAAGTAACTAGCTGATATGCCCATGTGATTGCGTGGCTAGCTATTATACATGCTTCTAGTTCGCTATTAGAACATGTTTCCTGTTTAGTTTTTTTTAAAAAAATTCACTTTATAAATCCATGTGAGATCATGTGGAGGTCATCCCATGTCGAAGTTTGAGTTTGACCGACCTACAGTGGTGGTCTGACCGATATGCTGGAGCGGTCTGACCGGCCATAGGTGACGATTTGACCAGAGTCCAATGTGACCAGCATGTAGAGTGGTCCAACCGAAAACACGATATGATCGATTTTTAGTTGACAGTTAGTTTATTCCAGAGAGGTGCTCATCAAGTTGTGAGAAATATTTGAGAGCGGTGCGACCAGCCGTGTAGTGACAGCCTGGCTGGAGCTCGTAGGGCGATCTGACTGGCGCTGGGGCAATGGTTAGACCGGTCCCATATGAACGGGATTTAAATAGGGTTGGTTGGGGTGGTCTGATCAGCTGTTGTTTGGTGGTCAGATCGGTTTTGGTGAGTTGAGTGGTTTAAGTGTGTGCATAGCATAGGAGACGTTGCTTGGGTGTGGAAAGTTGCTTGATACATTGTTTTGACTAACGTGAGTCAAGTGCTTGGAATTTGTACTCGACATGGTTGCTTGATCTTTGGATGTGTAGGTGGCTTGGAGGATGTCGCGGTCAACAGAAATGGATAGGAACTAGGTGGGGGTGGTAAGTTGTAGAGTGGTCGTGTAAGTCCAGGTGAGACTACGTGGCTCAGGTGGGAGTACAAAGAAGACAAGGATTATGGAGGGGGAGTTGGTAGGCTGATGCACGTAGAGACTGTTTGGGGGGAGACCAAATACGTGAAGATATGATAGTTAGTCATTAGGTACTACAGGCTACGCATCAAAGCATACAAAGATGGTTTGGTGTGAGTTAAGGATTCTTGGCTCATTAATTGTGTCAATTGATGATTTTATGTTGTGCGGTGATATTTGATGGTTTGCTTGTTATTGTTGGTTGTAGCACTCTGGATCTAGGTCATGGTAAGGCAGAAGGGATGGGAACTACGTTAGGGGAGCTGAGGTCCAAAGCAATCAAGGTACCAATGGAAGATGACTGAGGCTAGCGGAGTGGTTACAAGCCAAGAAAATAAGGAACAGGAGTAGAAGCTACCAATGGTAGACATAATAGTCAACAACAAGGGACCAAGACTAAGCTTAGGGAGGAGCTGAGGTTCATATGGTTAGGTAAGTCTAGGTGCCTTCATAGCACGATGAAAGGCTTGTGGCGCACCAAATGACTTGGTCTATTTGCAAGCGATGATGGTTCGGTGGGATCCGGATGCGTGAGACGCTTAGCCGAAAGTCATTGGGCTACATGGAGTTAAAGGTGAAGTATGAGACTACTTCAAGATGAAAGAAGCATGAAGCTTCGTGGAAGGCAGTAAAGAAATATTTTGGTAAATTGCCTAATATTAGAAAAGTGGTGTTGTGCGAAACTGCGGTAATGGCCTAAGTTGTTTAGGTCATGGATGTGCTAAAAATGCTAAGTGGATTAAGTGTTGATTTATTAGCAGGTTAATTGATGCGTGCACTTTGAGGAGAGTGCGCATGAGTATAAAACCCGGTGTGGTGTTGGGTTAATGGATTAGCCCATGTAAGAGTGGATGAAACTCAAGTAGAGGTGCTGGTTAGGGTTTCCATTGTAAGCCTCTATATATAAGGAGGGAGAGAGGCCGCTTAGGTCTAAGCTTGGGAGAGCTAGTGTTAAGTCTTGGAGAGGAGTTAAGGTTCTTGGAGAGAACCTTTTGTAGATAAGTTGCAGATCCTAGTCTTAAGCTTGTTGCCATTCTTAGGCTTATTAAGTGGCATGGAGTGACTATAAACATTCATCTCTAAGTATCAATAGAGATCAAATTCATGCAAGTCGTTCTTCTTTTTGCTCAAGTATTGAAATCTTGATTTGGCTTGGCTATTTGGTGTTACCTTTTCTCCTCTTGATCTCTCATCATTCCAAGGATGTGTGAGTGATGGAGATATTTGTTAGAAACCAGATCCCATACATCTAGGCATGTTCTATACAAAGTTCTTGAGTTTGCCCGTTTTTGGTTTGATTTGATGCTCTCAATGAGATATCTTGATCTTAGAGCCTTTGCTATGTTTGTTGCTATGGTCTTGCTTGCTAGGACATGTGAAAGTTGATCTAAGGTCATCTTGATTATTCTTAACCCACGAACATCCTTTCACTCCTAGTTTGGTTTTGGTCTGGTTTTAGTGCAATATTCCTTGTTTTGAATAAAGGTTAGAATTTTGACATTCATCTTCTTGATATTTCCATGGAATAGGTTCTTGACATCCTTGTGAAGGATTTTACCAAGTTTTATAAGATTTGGAGCTATGGTTTTTGAATTGGCTCGATTGGAGGTTTGATCTTGAGTTGTCTCTGCTCCTACTCGAGCTTTAGTCAGACCAGCCCAAGGCACCAATCAGACTAGCCCAACAGTCCAATTAGTTGTGACCTACAATCTGACAGCAAATCAGTCAGACTGCCACCTCCTTGTGGTCGACCACCGGATGAGGTTTTGGGCTCGATTTTTGTAGGATTGCCTTGTAGGCTTCATGTGCTTGATCTTCCACTATGTGTTTCGAAGCCGTGGACAACCTACGGGGTTTGATTTGATATCAAAAAAGGGTGAGCTCCTATTCACCCCCTCTAGTCACTACCTTTGGTTCTACAAGTGGTATCAGAGGGTGGATTGCTCTTTGATTGCTCTTGTTGTAATTGTTAGTTTCAACTCTTCTATGACTTGTGAATCATGTGAGTCCTTGCATATGGATAATGATAATTTGAGAATTTCTCTTAAATGCTTGAAATCTGAAAATGAAGTGTTGCAATCAAATGCGTCTATCGTATGTGATTCAAGTGTTGCCTTACATCATGAGCTTGATTGTGCTAGATTGAAGATAGACAATCTTAGGTCCATGGTTAGAAAAGAATATGATTCTCATGCTAATATTCTTGCTAAAAATGAGAAGTTAAAATTGACTCATTCTACTCATCTTAAGCAATTAAAGTAGGCTAGGGCTCAAATTGATAAGATTAGAGCTAGCCCTCTAACATTTGCTTGAAATGTAAAAAATTGCTAGGTTAGTAAATGATATCTATGTTTTGCATTCCATGTATATTATCAATGCATTTTTAATCTCTTGTACATCTTACATTACCTTGAAGAATGAGCTTGAATCTTTAAAAATAGTGTGTGATGATATAACCGCCAAGTCATGTGATTCTTGTGTTTCTCTCTCAGATTTGGATTCTTCTCATGCTTCATATTAGTCACTTGATGTTAGCACGTGTACCATTATTTTGGATAACTCTTTCTTAGCTTTTGGTGCTTTTTGTGATTCTTTTGGTGTTGTCCAAGGGACTTCCAAAAACAAGAGTGCTTCTTTCCCACATGATACAATATCTCTCAAAGAGAAATATCATTGCACCTTTTGTAAGAAGGATTGACATATTATTGAATTTTGCTTCCGTCGTGTCAAATACGAGCATAGAGTGCATTGTTAAGCTTTTATAAACACACATCACCTATCTCATAGCATGTGTGAACCTAGTGCTGACACAAGCACCAGAAGTGATAGTGGCTTCTCTAGCATGTCCCACGGGACTTCTCCTATGAGCATCAATGGTACTTTATCCTCTTAGACTGTGTCTCCTAGTAGAACTCTACACTATTGCTCATTCTATAAGGTCATGTGGAATTATGCTTTTGGTGTGCCAAACGCATGTATCGAGCCTATGCCTCTAAGTCTCCAAGTGTTCATAGTCCTTCTTGTGACATGAACACTAAAGAGTCTAGCATGAAGGCTCGCTCTATTGATGGTTTCTTTGACACCTTTTCTAGTGTTGTTGGATGGCATCGTGGACATGGTTTTCATAATCTTTATTTTAGTCCATGTGCTATCCCAAAGTAAGATTTTCGTCATTTCTCAAGTGGTGGACCTGATTTTCCCCATCAAGGTGCGCACCCACAGTGAGGACATGTGAATTCTTTTGGTGCTTGTGTTGGTTCTCATCATCATGCTTCCAAGCAAAGCATTCACCACTTTCCTAGAGATAGCTTTCGTTTTTCTCATCGAGTTGTCCACTTATGGTGTGTCTCCAATCATGTTATTGGATCTTCTTGCATAGATCATCTTTTGCATCATGCTAACTCACATCATGGTTCAAATGCTTCCATTAGTCATATGTCTAAGTTTTGGGTTCCCAAGTATTTGTTCACTAATCCTTCGGGATTCAAGATTTGGGCACCATGTTCATCTCATGTGTAGGTACCAGGACACGAGATTGAGAACATGAGCTTGATTGGTTCCAATCTTCTTCCTTATTATGTGATAGGGACACTAGATGGTTCTCCACTCCTTTTGATGGCCTCTAAGAGGCATGCGCTTTCTTATATGGCATCTTCACCTATGTTGTGAGCTATCTTATACCTTTATATCTTTACATTCATGTTTAATCACTCTTGGCATGTTGTACTTATATATGTACTCACTTGTACCATATTGGCATGTATTGCTCTTGTTTTACTCTTGGCATGCCTTTGTGAGTATGTAGCTTGTATATCCATGTGCTAGTTAATTATTCATGATTTATGGATATATGAGTTTTGGTTCATGTCCATGACATGTATTATTCTTGAGACATCGTTTATCATGCTTTTGTTAGTGTATTGCTCTATGTATCCTTGTGCTTGCTTAATGTCCCTGTATCATGTATTTGCATGATTTATTCTATATCATATTTTCTATCTATATGGTATTGTGATATATTAATTGTGGATACATGATCTTTGCCTTGATGTCATTACCATGTGTTATTCTTGATTCATCATGTGTCATGCTATATGCTTTCTCATATGTGCATAGGTTAGAATATTGATCATAATTTTCTTGGATACATGAGCTTGGATTTGCTATTATGAGATTGTGTTGTTTTGATACATTCACTATCATGTTTGTGTTGACATCTTGCTCTATGTATCCATATGTTCATTTGATATTCATGATTAGCATACTTTATTCATGATCTATGTTAGTATACTTCATATATGTTCTGTTCTATGATACGTTTTAAATTTACATGGTATTGGTTCGTATTGCTATTTATGGATAGATGAGTTTTGCCATAGCTCCTCTAGCATGCTTTGTCCTTGATTTTGTGCATGCAATGCTATGTACTTATTGCTCATATGCTTTGATGTCTATCATGGATATATAGAACTTGATCTATCTCTCTAGCTTCTAGTATTCATGTTTTGCTCATTGTCATGCTTTATCTAGTCATGCTCATGCTCCGAATTGTTTGCTCTGTATTTACATGTCATTTCTCACTAACTCTAGCTTCGAGGCACAGACAACTTCTATTCTATTGATGTAGGCTTACATGAAAGGGGAAGACTATGTGTGCAATACTTTAGCTGGATGCTGAGTCCTTCATAATTGCATCTTTTGGGTCATCTTCCTTATCCAGCATCCGGTAATGGCTATCACTTTTGGATGTAGAAAGAGTCAGCTTCTAATCCTTCGACTACATTTCACCATCAAGCGGTGTGTTGTAGGTTTTGTGATGTGGATCCAACTAGCAAGCTAGTTGAATCATGCTATTTGGCCCCTGATTTTTCATGATACTCCTTGCTGGTTGCCTTCTCCTTGCCTTAGGGCTCTTGTGTGCCCTAGAATAGCAACCTCCTCTGTGATAAACCTTCTCCCATGCACAACACAACACATAAACAAAGGATATTAGAATTGAAGTTCTAGGAAGCAAAATCTAACACCACAATTGGATTCAACACATCAAGGGCAATTCATAGCTGGAAATCTCAAGAACACACTACTACAAAAAGCTAATATTAGGCACCATATCACAGATGGTTTACCAAAACTGTCAGTATTAAATACAATCACAGACAGTTTAGGTTTAGACACCGGCTATGTTACTGCCAGCACTAAAAACTATCTGTGAAGAGATAATATCATAGACGGTTCATGGTGAGTATCGTTCGTGAAGTATCATAGACGATTTTTACTAAGAACTGTCTTTGATATTACCAAATATCACATATTATTTTTTATTTAAACCGTCTGTGATGCTTTATAGACGGTTTTTATTACAAACCATCTGTGATAATAAAGTTATCATAAATGGTTTGTATTAAAAATCGCCTATGATAGTCCCACCTATTAATTGGCAGACCTGTTGACAGATCTGTCTTAAATTGTAGATATGTTCTCGCAGGCTATTGTATGCTTTGAGGAGGTGGGGTTTTGAGGCCATTTGGAGAAAGAAAACCGCGGATTTGGCAAGAGTGTTTGTAGATTTATTTGTTGTTGACTATCTATGGTTAGTAATTTGTTTCTAATTGTATTATATTTTAGATCTAGCTTTTGGTAAAGGGAGAATTGAAGATGGTTTAAATCTACCTTGATGTAGAGATCAAGAAGATTATTTACAACTAGCATGGTTTAGGGTTTAGTCAATTCATAGTCTAGTTATACTTAATTCAATTTAGTTAATTATTCTTGCTACATATATATAGCTACTTTAGATCATATATATCTAGTATACTAATTAATTCAACTTGTAATACTAAATTGTTATATGTGTAATGTAGGATCGAAGCTGGATGCACGCTAGGAACCGTATAAGTGAAGTGTACATTAATGGCGTGTCTGCTTTTACAAGAGTTACCGAGGAGGATATGTTAAAAAAGAGGGTGGAATATATGTACTGTCCATGCAGTGACTACGATAATCTCAAGATGTTTAAGAACCGAGCATAGATTGAAGTGCACTTGATTTGAAGGGGTTTCAGAAAGGGGTATGCACGTTGGACCAGTCATGGGGAAGAACAGATTATACTAGAAGGTTGTAATAATGACATTGCTGATGAAGTTAACGATATGCCACCGGATAATGTTGATTGTGGTTCCGATTCAGATAGGTTGCTTGATGATAATCTGGATCAGATGCTTCGCGATGCAGAAGGGAACTGTGATGAGAGAGAGTATATTAAATTCCGGAGTTTGATGGAGGAGTTGGAGAAACCTTTGTTTATATGTTGCAAGTCAAAGTATATGAGGTTGTCAGCCATAATTGAACTGTTGAAATTGAAAGCATGTAAAGGTTGGTTCGATAAGAGTTTCATGGCGTTGTCAGGTCTTTTAGCAGTCATTCTTTTGGAGGAAAATGAGTTGCCCAAAACCACCTACAAAACTAAAAAGATTCTTTGTCAATTGAGAATGGAAGTAGAAAGAATACATATGTCAGAACGACTGTATCCTCTACTATAAAGAGTTTGTAAACATGCATATATGTCCGATGTGTAACGCTTCTCGAGACAAGCATAAGAATCAATCAGATGGCGATGGAATAGAGGTGAAGAAAGGATCACCTACTAAGGTGGCATGGTATCTTCCTGTAATCCCCCGTTTGAAGTGGTTTTTAGTGAACTCAAAGGAGGCAAAACTGCTACGATGGCACTTGGAGGAGCGTAAGAAGGACGGAATACTAAGACACTTTACTGATTCCACCTAGTGAAAAAACATCGATAGGAGATTTTCAGACTTTGGTACAGAACCGAGGAATATAAGGTTTGGATTGAGTATAGATGGAATGAATCCTTTCAGTAACATGAGCAGCAAACATAGCACATGGCCTGTGACTCTCTGTGTTTATAACCTTCCTTCTTGGTTGTGTATGAAGCAGAAGTATATTTTACTGTCGATACTTATCCAAGGGCAGCAACCTAGGAATGATATTGATGTGTACCTAGCACCATTGATGAAAGATCTAAAAATGCTATGGACCGAAGGGGTACAGGTGCGAAATGCATACAAACAAGAGAACTTTACTTTTCACTTTTTGTTGTTTTGCACCATAAATAATTATCTTGTCCTTACTAACATGTTGGGCCAAAGTATAAAAGGGGCAAAGCTTGTACTCACTGCTTAAATGATACTGAAAGTGTATAGCTAAAACACTCATGTAAAATCATGTACATGAGTCACCATAGATTCCTTTAGAGAGCTCACCCATACCGCAAGAAGAAGAAACAATTCGATGGAGAGAAGAAAGACAATTCAGCTCCAAGGTATTTAAGTGAAAAAGTGGTCTATGATATAGTTAAAGATTTAGATATTGTCCTCAGAAAAGGATGTAAATCGAGGACCTGTTTGAAGAACATCTGAAAGAAAAGATCAATATTTTGGGACTTACCTTATTAGGAGTACCTAGAAGTTCACTACTCTATCGACATCATGCACATAGAGAATAATGTATGTGATAACTTGATTTGTCTCTTACTAAATATTCATGATAAAACAAAAGATAGTGCTAATGCATGGCTTAACTTTGTTGATATGGACATCAAACCTAAGTTAACACCGACAAAAACTGACAAAGGACGAACGTACCTTCCCCCTGCTTGTTACACTCTATCCAGTGCTGAGAGAACTGAACTATGCCAGTGCTTACATGGTGTGAAAGTTCCGTCTGGTTATTCCGGTAATATGAAGCAACTTGTTTCGATGGAAGATTTGAAGTTAATTGGTATGAAGTCTCATGATTGTCATGTGCTGATGACAAAGATGCTCTCTATTGGAATTAGAAGTATTTTGCCAATCAAGATCTAAGAGACAATCATGAGGCTGTGTTATTTCTTTAACATAATTGCTCAGAAGGTCATCGATCCCGAAGGACTAGATTCTCTGTAGGACGAGGTGGTGATGACTCTATGTCATCTTGAGATGTATTTTTCTTTGTTATTTTTTGATATTATGGTCTATCTCATTTTTCATATTGTGTGGGAGATAAAGATGTGTGGGCCGGTGGTCTTACGTAGCATGTATCCATTCGAGAGGTTCATGAGAATTATCAAGTTCTATGTACAGAATCGATCTTAGCTGGAGGGCCGCATCATTGAAGGTTATGCAACCGAAGAAGTTATTAAGTTTTGTGTCAATTACATGGCTCGGGTCAAACAATAGGTGTGCCTCGATCTTGCCTTGAGGGGAGGCTCGAGAGTATCGGAACCATTAGAAGGAAAGTAATCGCTCCAGATATGGATGCGTGTGTTCAAGCCCATGTCATGGTCTTGCAACACATAACTGAAGTGTCCCCGTATATCGACCAGCATATGGACATGCTTCGGCAATAGAATCCAGAGTAGCAATAGTTGGTTCAACCAATGGTTGAAGGAGCGAGTCGCTAGAAACTTGTCAAGTGATATGTTGACATGGTTGGCAAAAGGGGCAATATTTATAGTTCTGATATGGCAAGGATACGATATAAATGGGTACACATTCTATACACAAGATTAAGATGTAAAGAGCACTAAGAACAGTAGCGTCCGTATAGATGTATTCAGTATCGATGAGTTGAGGAGCTCCTACTATGTGTTCATAGAGGAGATTTGAGAGCTCAACAACATGCTTTTCAGAACTCCCTATTTCGGTGCCATTGGGTCCATCTCTCACAAGTGAATGTCGACAAGTACGTTGTCACTACTATAGACCTCAAGCGTGTCGGATACAAAGTGAGCCATTTTTTCTCTCTAACCAAGTTGTTCAAGTTTTCTATGTAACCGATCAGATGTCAAAACATGAATATGCAAATCTAGACTCTCTGTGTATACCACACTAGTCCAGGATCACGCTAGTGCACACAGTATAAACATAAATGAAATATCAACCATATACACGATTACAAAGAAAAAGATTCAAATATTATCAATTATCAGAGTACGATATTATGGCCAAGTTTACAACTTACTAGCCTTAAGAGCTTAAGAAAGTAGCAGCAAAAAACAGAAATAAGCATAGTAACCATTCGACATGCCTACGGGCAATCGACTGGGAAGCGAAATCCTAATCCATGAAGTCATCAAAATATCCTCCTTCAGGTACCTCCTGCTGATATGTCTCCTCTTCTTTAACTGAGCGACAGTAGGCATAAAGCCGAGAGTACATTGGTACTCAACAAGTCTTTTGTAACAAAGATGCATTATAATGTGGTGTAACCGATTTCTAGTTGACGGTATGTTTATTCTTGAGAGGTGCTCGTCAAATTGCGATGAGTTTTTTTTAGGGCTGTGCTATTGGGAGCCAAATATGCAAATCCTGACCCTCTGTGTATACCGCACTAGTCCAGGATCACACTAGTGCACACAGTGGCAACATAGATATATGGGTACATATGCTATGCACTCAAGCTTACGATGCAATGATACTCCAATTAAAAAATATTATGAAAAAATTGTACGTATATATCTAGGACAAATACATTTTACTTTTGGGTAACATTACTCCCACCTCTAATATACCATCTAAACAATCTTGAAATACTCTTTTATCACTATAGGTATACTCATATACTAATTATAAGATACTCCAATGTGAACCGTACGAAAAAATTGCAAGAGAGTCCATAGTTTTTAGCGTATTTTGTAAATATCTTTATATACGTACATAAAAAAGGATCATGTCTAGAAAATATACATACGACCTCTAAACAAATTGTATATACCACCTAGATGGTTTTAAATACTCGTATACTATATGTACATACCCTCCGTTATGCGATATACTCTTTACGTGGTGAGATAAGACATAGAGAGTAATTACACCCGGGTGTAGAAAAGAGGCTTCCTATATATATACGTATATACGTACGTATATACGTATATATATATACGTATATACGTGTGCACGTACGTACATACATACGTATATATATACATATATACATATATACATACATATATACATATATACATACATATATATATATACATACATATATATATATACATACATATATACATACATACATACATATATATATACATACATACATATATACATATATACATATATACATATATATATATATATATATATATATATATATATATATATATATATATATATATATATATATATATATACATATATATATATATAGGAAGCCTCTTTTCTACACCTGGGTGTAATTACACCCTGTATTGTATCTCACAACGTAGGGAGTATCTCGCGTAACGGAGAGTATGTACATATAGTATACGAGTATTTAAGATCATCTAGGTGGTATGAACAATTTTTCAGAGGTAGTATGTATATTTTTTTAGACATACTCCTTTTTATGTGCGTATATGAAGGTATTTACAAAATTCGTTAAAAACTATGGATTTCCTTGCAATTTTTTCATGTGGTTCACATTGAAGTATCTTATAATTAGTATATGAGTATATCCAAAGTGATAAAGGAGTATTTCGAGTTCGTTTAGGTGGTATATTAGATGTGGGTGTAATTACACCCGGGTGTAGAAAGTATTTTTCCTATATATATATATATATATATATATATATATATATATATATATATATATATATGTGCAAGACTTATTCCGAAGGATGGTTCATATGGTTTGGTTTGCAAAGAGCAATAATTTGCATTGAAATACAATAAATAGATTGCAAAGCATAAGTTACAATAGATATTAACAAACTAATAAGTAAATAACAGATGAAATAAATAAACTGGCGAGGCATCACCCTACGCCCATCCAAAGATTCCATCCAGTCACTAGTACCAACCAATCTTAGCTTATTTTCCAAAATCCTCTACCAAGGTGGTTCTCTAAAATCTAACCCTCATGTGAAATGCTCGAGAATTGCCCATGACCAGGGACACGACTATTCGAATAGATTTATTTAACACTCTGCAGAGGTTGTACAATTTTACCCACATGATATGATCAACTTGTAGTGTCATTAGTATAACATACGTCCTTAGGCATGTCGACCAAGAAGATCACAATAAAAACTTTACAATACCTCACTCCAACACTAGCCCAACAATGGAATACAGCCTTTAGCATGGCTAAAACCAGTGGTCGTCCACCCTGAAGAAAGCCCAACCATGGAGCTAAACCTACACCATGGCTAAATCTACTATGCGGCCATCCATCCACAAACTAAGCCTAGACGTAATAGAGCTAGAACTCAGTAAATTATTCATCCAGGTATATCTCATACCAGACATGTGGTTGTACAGTAAAACTCAGTCCAATGGTATGCAAGGTTCAGTCCTTAAACAACCCTAGGCAAACCTCCCATTGAATCAATGCTACAACACATTAATGTTCCACTCGCTCGAGTCTAAAATGACCTTTTGTTATCCAACCACCAATGAAATCCACATGCCATGGCTCATCACATTTTATCAACATGGCAACAACCTCTTGCTTATCATAAATAGTTCTATAATTCATTAATAAATATTGATAAATAATTCTGAAAGTGATTCCATAATATACCCAAGCATTACTAAGCAATGTGCTACTCCAATCCATGTTAGACACTATAATGTTCCAACTAAATGGTTTCCCAATCCTAGGTTGATAATGGATTAGAGCATATGATTACTCAAGGATTGGATTATCGAAAAATTGTGTATTAACTACCAACAATTAAAAATTTTCAATACAAAATATCATGCAAGTTTAAGTAAACAAAATAGTTTTGTAAAACTAGGCGCAACTTGATCAAGGTTACAAAACTTGCCTTTCTCAAGTGCTACTAGGTTTTGACCTTTGTTAAAGTCTTGATCTTGAACAACTTCTCCTTGATCAGCAAATGATTTCGACATGTAGAAGTCTACTTGCATGAGAGAGAAATCCAAATAATCCAAAATAGAGAGCAAAAAACTTCAAAAAATTAAATACAATTCATGATAAAACTGAGCTTGATTTTAGAAGAATTTAGAGACATAAATGGGTTCAATCGGAGATCATACGAGAGAGAACATGCACATGGAAATTGGATTGGCCAGGGAAATTTGGGAAAAAGGAAAAGCTGCTGTTCAATTAGGGTTTACTATGTTGTGGACCAAGCTCATGGACCGAGGCTAGTCGACGGTGGACATGGTCTATGTAACAATGCATCAACGCGATGAGGTGGATCTGTGTCGTAACATGGTGATGATGTGGCGGACACGCGGGTAGCTGAGGTGGCAAGATCAATGGCAGTGACAACTTGTAACATCTTGATTTTCAGAGCCTTTTTAAAGTTTTCAAAACAAAATTCACCATTTAGATTTTCTGGATTTAATACAAGCTTAAAATGAGTTTTTTAATAATTAAAGTATTTAATATGAATAAAATAAATATTAATATTTGCTAAAATAAATAAATATTAATATTTTCTAAAGTATTTAACAAGCTTGTGTCTTAAGGAATTTTTTGTGATTTTTTTTGGATTTTTTGCTATTTTGTAGAGCTCAATTTGTTTTTTTCCAATTTCTGAAATTGAAAATCCCTAGATATCTCCCACACCGATCAGACCAGTCTGATCGGCCGCCGCCACATGTCAGCCATCCATTGTACCTCGCACCTCGAGCAGTGCAATCGGCCATCTCGTTCCTCTGATCCGAACGTGCCAAGCACTGTTCATCTATACTTTATGACTCAGCCGTCCGATCCTTAGCCAGTGCCACGTGTTAGCAATCCACCGTCTTGGCTACTGTTCATCTCCTTCCCGCAGACGTCGCTATGCCTGTCTCGGCTACACCTCGGTGTTTGTGCTCAAGTCGGTCTCTTCCATCGTCGTCTTTGAGTCGAACACACTGTCGTACCCGACCTTGACTCCTCAATGTCTACGCCATAAATAGCGGCTACGCCCTCGCTGTTCATAGCATGCCGTCGAGCTTGTCCACGCTCCTTTGATGTCCACGTTGACCACCATCGCCCTTGTTCTCTCTGCCACCACCATCGGCAAGCCGCACTTCATTACCGCTGTCTCAACTTCGCCCGACCTGTCGCCGGTGTGTCCCAAGTCCGCCGCAGCCATCTGACCACTAAAGCCATCCGACCATGTCCATGACCAGCCGATCAATGACCACGCGCACATCTACAACCACACAGCAACCTCTGACCACGTATCGTCTTCGACCACATAGTATCGTTTGACCACGCCTGCGACCACCAAGCGACGCATGTCATCACCATTCGGACCATCCAAATGTCCTTAGCCCTCTGGACCGTTTGATCGTATTCGAACCGTCCTATCATCGTCACCTCTTTGGCCAGTCCGATCATCCCTGGTCGTTCAATCATCATTGGATCGTCCGATCGTTCCCTTCAGCCTAGTCCGATGGTCCTCGGTTGAGTCAGCAGTCGAGTCAGCCGCCATCTCAGTAGCCACATAAGCCCTAATCCTACGTGGTTGCCATGTGTCGTACCACGTGGATGCCACGCCAACCAACCAAGCCATCCCGGTGCCACGTCAGCCCTAGCTCATCAACAATTGAGTCTCACCGTTTACTATTCCATACACTAAGTCCACACGACAATAGGATTTATGATTTTCCAGTATTTTACTTTAGATTTAATTTTTCAAGAGTCCGTTCTTTTCCGTCCTAACTCCGATTGACCCTATTCTTTTTTCTAAATTCATCTAAATTTAAGCTCTATCTTTAGTTCTAGTTTTTCAAGTTTATTTGATTTTATTTTTTTGTGCCTCGATCACTTTCTCTCTCGTTAGATCGCGCCTTCGAAGGAACAGAAGCACAACCAGAAGATCAAGAATTCATAACTGAGCAAGGACAAGGCAAGTCATGTCCTTTGATCATGTTGAATCTAGTTTTCAAATTAATTACTTATTTATTTTATTTTAAATTATCATGCATTGCTATTGTATTATAAACCCTTGTACCTAGTAGTTATTATCCAACTTGATTAATCCCACCTTAATAATTTGAATAACATGATACTATTGTCACCATAGGATGGGTATTTATTTAGTGATGCAATACTACTTTTCACATGGGTTGTACAATTAATATGGTTAGCCATGTTTATAGTTTCGTTGGGATCATTATCACATGAGAACAAATATTTTATTTGACTTAATGAGATATTGAATCGAGGTTGGTACCATAGTTATAAAATTTGTGTACCATAATATTGGTATGTCATTGGTATTGGTTATACAAAATTATTTTCCACTTGGACGAGTGATCATGCAGTAAAGGGGGAAGTGTGGATTCATTTCAAGAGATGTGGAAGTCTCGTTTGAGTAATGTCTAAGGACTTAACTTTGTGTGCTATTAATCTGAGTCTTACCATGCAAACCACACGTCTAGTATGGGATATAACTGGCTGATTAATTTGTGATATTTTAATTTCAATTTTGCCATTGAGTTGAACAAGATTGCTAATTTCCATGAGGCGGTTAATCTACTCGATGGCAAAATCTTAGTGGATGAAATTGATATGTGATTGAGCTCTGTAAAGGCCTTGTTGTGATTTTTTTAACATAAGGATGATCACATCGTATGGTAACAGCTGTGCAACCTCTGCAGAATGTAAAATTATACGAATAGCTATGTTCCCGGTTATGGACAATGCTCGGTGATTTTACACGAGGGGTAGTTATTTCATAAAACTTGAGTTGGATAACTTTGGAAAGTGAACAGGAAGTTCACTTGTGGTTTATTAAGTGGATGGTTAGTTCATTTATGGTCTATTTAATTCTTTTTGTTATTTATTTATTATTGATTTCTTTAAAGTTTGCTTTCAATCTATTTGTTTTATTTACTTTAAATTATTGCTTTATGTAAAATAACCATTCAGCTATTCATTGGTAAGCCTTGTATATTATATTGCATCTTTGTTACAAATGACTTATTAAGTACCTATGTACTCATGGCTTTATGCGTATTCTATGGTCTGTGAAATAATATAATTCAATAAGCTCTTAGTTGATCTTGCAACAGTTTCATAGTCAGACATGTAGGCAAAAATTATTGAAGTTTGAACTATATACATCGAACCAATTTCACATGCTATATATATTTTTCTTAGATGAATATTACATTTGTATTTGTTAAAAAGTCCTAGCATATATTTATGTTAAATCCACACCATTATAAGCTAGACCTAACATTGTAAGACCGGTATGGCAATAGAGGGGGTAACTAGTTGTTGAGACCCAAATATGCAAATTCGGACTTTCTGTGTAAACTGCACTAGTCCAGGATCACGCTAGTACACACAGTCAAACATAGATGTAATCACAATCATACACACGCTAAAATAAAGAAAAACCTCAAGTAATAATAAATATCAAAGGTACGACCTTATGGCCAAGCTTACAATATCTCTAGCCGGAAGGGCTTTAATCTAGCAGTGAAAATCCAAAATAAAGCGTAGCAGCCAATCGACAAGCCCATAGGCTATCGAGTACTCTCCTTCTGGAACCTCTTACTGATAATACCCCTCCTCCTCAACTGAGCAAAATAGACATAAAGCTGTGAGTACATTGGTACTCAGCAAGTCGTTTCTAACAAATGAATGCAAAATAATATGCAAGGCTTACCAATGGAGGGCTGAAAGGTTAATTTGCATATAAGACATTCCAAGATAAATATGATAAATAGATTGAAAGTGAACTTTAATGGAAAACAATATTTATAAATAATTAATGGAATTGAAGTAAACCACTTATGGACATCCCATCCACAAGCTAAGCCAATAGTGAACTACCTGTTCACTAACCAACCATAAACCACAAGTTTCCATGAAATCACTACCACTCGTGTGAAATCACCAAGCATTATCCATAACCGGGGACACGGCTATTCGAATAGTTTTTACACTCTACAGTGGTTGCACAACTGTACCCACACGATGTGATTAACCTTGGCCTAAGAAAATCACAACAAGGCCTTTACAAAGTTTAATTCAAACCTAATCCCGGCCGCTAGGGTTTCGCATCACACCCCCTTACGCCACATGGAAATCAGCAACCATGTTTATCACAATGGCGAGATTAAAGTTGAAACATCCCAAATTACTCAGCTAGGTCTATCCCATACTAAACATGTGGTTTGCACGTTAAGGCTCAGATCAATGGCGCACAAAGTTAAGTCCTTAAATTTACCTGGGCGAGACTACCTCATCCCCTCGAAGTGAACCTACACTTCCCCCTTTACTGCACGATCACTTTCCCAAGTGAAAATCAAGTTTGTATAACCACACCAATGACACACCAATGTCATGGCACAACTTTTAATAACCGTGGCACCAATCACGGTTCCATATCTCATTAAGTCAAATTAATTAATCACATGCGATGATAGACCATTTCGTAAATTAAGCAGGCTAAGCATTCTATCGTACAACCCATGTGGCATCTAGCATAGCATCACTAGTAAATTTCCTAACCTATGGTGACAATGACATCATGGCATTCAAATTATTGAGACGGGGTATTTCAATATGGGACGGTAACTACCATATACAAAGTTTTGTAGTAAAGTAGCGATGCAACGTAATTTAAAATAAAATAATTAAATAATAGATTACAAACTGGGTTTAACATGATCAAAGGACACGACTTGCCTTGGTTATACTCAACGAGGTACTCGGGATCTTCTGGCGTTGCTCTTGCTCCTCCGAAATCGGGATCTAACGAGAGAGAAAGCGATCGAAGAAACAAAAACAAATCAAATAAAATTCAAATGAACTCCAAAAATCTTGAAACTAGAACCAACAGATAGAGCTCGATTTTAGATGAATTTAGAAAAAAGAACAGGGTCAATTGGAGTTAGGACGGAGGAGAACGGGCTCTCGGAAAATTAATTGACTGAAAAATACTGGAAATTTAAAAAAGTTACTGTGCTGTAGACTCGGTGTACGGAAAGACAGGTTCACGGTGGACTTGGCTCATGGAACAGTGCACACGGAGGGTTGCTGACATGGCGGCTAGGGCTAACATGGCACCAACACGTGGCACCTAGGGCTGACGTGGCACTGACACGTGGCGCTGACGTGGCACTAGGGCTGATGTGCCATGGAGGCAACGATCGGACTGTCGGACTACTAGGAAGATCGGACGATCCATCGTTGGATCGGACAGATGTGGAGGTGCAACGATCGGACAGTCCAACTATTAGGAAGATTGGACAGCCCAACGTTGATCGGACAGTTGCGGAGGTGTGAAACGATCGGACAGTCCGACTATTAGGAAGATCGAACGGTCCAATGTTGATCGGACGGTTACGGAGGTGTGGGGACGTTCGGACCATCCGAACTGAGCGGCGTATCTCAATCGTTGGATGGGATCAGACCGATGGGTGGCCTTTACAAAGCGTCGCGGGCGCGTGACGCGGACGCGGGCACGACGACGTTTCGACGGCGGCGGCGTGGGAGTGCGGCGGAAGGTCCAGGTCAACAACGTCTTACCGACGACGGCGACGACGGGGCAGGGACAGCGCACGTCAACGGCGGCGGCGCTCCGAGAGAGGCGGCGGCGAAGACAATGGCGCGAGGCGGGTGTGGCGAGAACGGCGGCGGCGCTCGGTGGGAGGTGAAGGCAGGCGGCGGCGCTTTTAAAGCACACACACCGAGGATGTTCGGCTAGGGCACGCCACGCGGCAGAGTCTGGCTCAAAGACGGCGAGCACACTCGCGACAAGTGGACGGCCAGGATGCGGCTCGCGGGGATCGGGCGACGGAGATGCGGCGAGCGGGAGCGGGGGCACGGCCAAGGGAGATGGGCCGAGGGGATTCGGCCTAAAAGGCTTTTAGGGTTTTCAAAGGTTTTCCAAATTCAGAAATTCAAATAAAATCACAAGAGCTCTAGAAAAATAGCAAATAAATCTCAAAAATTCACCAAAATAACAGAAAATTCCTTGAGACCTAAGGAACTCAAATAAAATATTTTCAACTCATGTTAATATCTGCTTTAATCATATTAAATTCTCTTTAATTTCTCAAAATCCAAATTAAGCTTTATTAATTCTAGAAAAATTCTAAAAATTTATTTTAAAAACAGGGCTTTGAATTCTTCAGAAAAACAGGATGTTACAATAGTAACTTCAAATTTTTTCTTAAGTATTTCCTTAATTTTCACTCCAATAGCTATAAGAAACTATGAAAATAAAGAAGCAAAAAATCCTCAAAAAAATCTCAATTCTTTCAAATTTTAACTTACACACTATACTTATGCACACTTTTCAAAGTATATAAGCCCAAATCCGCTAAGTCCTCAAGCTCAATTCAACTTGATCTTCTCACCTTCTCCTTGACCTAAACCACTCTTCCAAGCGCCCCTCAAGCACTGCAGTTTTGCTCTAAAGTAGTTTATGGTATTTTGGTTAAACTATCAAAATACAATGAAAGCAATTACCATGCTTACCGTGATTAGGTACACCACTGGGTTGCTACACGTTAGCAACTCTCTTTTGTTCTAGTGTCACCAAATCACGCCTTACTTGAACCGACCAAACCACATAGTGCAAACCCGTCGTTCAAACTTTCCTACAACATTTCTTGTCTTTCTCGTGCCGTGCTTAAGCTCACCATCTCACCCGGCATCCTTGATTGTTCTAGGTCTCGGCTCCTCCATAAGTGTAGCTCCGATCCTCGCCATTGACTATGGTTTACTCTAAATGACTTTGAACATCTAAATATAAAGAAATCATTTTTGGGCATAAGTTCTTCACAACTTGACCTACATTAGCAATAACATATCTCATGCAACATATAATCACCGACCTAGGTCACCAAATTGTCCCATAACTCAAACTTCCCAAAATTATCCATTTCTGCAACCTGTCCAGAAAAATCTGCAACTTTCAAATTTTCACTCCTCCAAAATGGCAATGGTTCATCATAATAAAACCATAAACCTTCTCACATAGCCTTTCAAACATGATTGATGATTATAACTTATTATTTTTTCTACTATTAACGTGATAATTTCTAGCCACTGAGAGTGAATGTTCTAACTTCTTTTTCCATTTTAATGAGATTTAAATCAGTTTTTATTGTATTCTTTTTTCAAGTCACCTATGCTACAGCTTCTTCTTGCCAACATGTTGATTAGCTTCTTAATTTTTTTGTCTATATTTTTTCTAAACGTGTTGTTCTATTTCGTATGCATGGTTTAATTTTTGTTCTCGGTGGTTGTGCTCATTTGAACTTTTAGCTTCAAGCTTAAAGCTTTTTTTAGCAATGTTTGAGCTTTTTTTTTGCACTATAGCTGCTGTAAAATTTTTCGATAGAATTAAATTTAAAAATTAAAAATTAAAAAGGTTATCTCATCACGGATAAAACAAAAGAATACAAAAAAACCATAAAAAGATAAAATTAAGAAGATAAAAGCTTAAGATAGAAGCTCAATCGAGCACTTTGTATCGCATGGTTTGGACATGGATCCCGGCTACCACATCTAGCAATTAAGCTCCTGAGTTATTAAACGACAAGACGCTGCTATCCGATTGTGAATAGGATAGGCTCATCTTAGTTTGCTGGACTACGATTTCTTCGCATATACTTTAGCTATTTATATTTTGAATCTATCTATATCGATCAAATCAACACCATTATTAGATCCACCACGATCTACAGTGTAAATCTTTCTTTTATTTTCCTTCAATTAACGTTCTACTTACTTCTATTACATACGCATGAAGCTGAGTTCTTCTATGTTTTTCCTCTATGTACTTCTATATTTTATTTACCAATTTGACCAACGTGTTGATGAACTTCGATCTTGGTAGAGCCTTGTCGTTGCCATTAGATATCCTTCTTCAATATTGCTCTAATCATGGGGCTACTTTCTCTCCTTTCTAGATGCTACATATATATATATATATATATATATATATATATATATATATATATATATATATATATATATATATATATATATATATATATATTATTAACATCTCTAAGTAATAAGTGGTATATGCATCTACAACATTAAAGTTATATTTGTTACCAAAGTGCATTGTCTATTTATAGTCCATTAATCGGCACCGTTATAATATGGACCCATGATAATCAACGTTGAAGATCTTTCCCTTTTTTCATCTATTAATATGGTAATCACTAGTCCTTGAGAACAAACGTGATGGCTTTTTAAATTTACATATTTTTGGATTTTATATGACATGGAGTTGTTTATTTAGAATTTCAATTTTTATTCTGAATTTTAGACATTTTTATTGTAATTGACACGAACTCTTTCTTTTGATCCAAACCGTTATAACGTGGGTGTATCTGGTGAACAACTAGATCTTTTTTTTTCTTTCGATTAACCTAGGAATTTCTATTATGTGCGTGGTGTCTTTTTTTTCCTCTCCTCTAATAATATAATAGATAGATTGTCTCATCATTGCACGTGATCAGAAAATTGCAAGAACAGATTTTGGGACACATTGTTGACTCTTGAGATACTTCATGACATCTTTCCGTTAATGACATCGAACAGTGGTACGTCGCGTCACTCTCATGATATAAAATACGTATTCACTAGGTAATTATAGCGAAGGCGATGCAACAACTTGCAAGCTAAGCCATGGGTCAATACAGTTTAATGAGAATTGCTATATAATATTTGTATGTTTTTTAATTTAAATTAATCAAATTTTAGAGATTTGGATCTCCATCCAACGGATCTCTCCATAACCTTCTTCAAAAAAAAAGTAGTGAGCGTTGGATTTTCATGCAACGGATCCCTCTATACTGTCCTCCAAAAAATAAGTGGTACGAATCTAGGGCGTTGGATTTTTAATCTAATGTCCTAAAATCTGACTGAATTGAGCCTAAAAATGTATGAATATTGTATAAACACTTCTTTTTGCTATATAATATTCATATATTTTTAGACTCAAATTAGTTAGATTCTAAAACGTCAAATTTCTATCTAACAGACCACCTTGTTTAGAGCATGGATCCACGAGTCACAGTTGGAACCACAGAAAACCTAATCGCAAGTTAAGAATTACGATGGAGACGGGCAACACAAAAAATGCAAGGAAGTGGATTTTAGTTGTACAGTCAGCCGGCAATACTACCCTGGTTGCACCAATAGCATCGCCAAAACTGTACAATCAGTGTTTTCGACTATAGTTTGTGGTTTAATTTTAGCTATTCGTGAGAGGTAATATATAGAGAAAAATAGTCGCATATGATTTTAACTGGTACAATTAAACTTAGTATATCTTTTACTATAATTTTCTAGTTGATCCAGACTTAAAAAACACACATTGTTTACAAGTTGGTTATTGTAGCACATACGTACAAACCAAAGTTTAAGTAAAGCACAATCGAACCCAGCTAAAAGCATGGTGAAAGAAGCCGCACGCGCATATATATTCACTTATTCCGTTACACCATGCAAGGGAGCAAAGCGTTAGAGATGTAAAAGACGAAAATATGTGAAACTCATGCATAGTGCAGGCACAGAAGCAAGAACAAGCTTGTCCTTAGGCCAAATAGCTAATGTGTCCTCCTACATCAATATCTGATGACGATAAGAGGTTCCTTAACCACTCTACTTTACTATATATATGTAAGGCTAAATTTGATACGTCTAAAAAAAGGGTTAAATTTCATACGAATTACCGATCGGTCAATGGCATGTACTTGCATGGTTGTTCTAGCGTACAAATTACCTTCTTCTCTCCCTCAACATTCCTTGAGAACGTCTCCAATAAATTGAAAAAAGGTTGAACAACCATGTGAATTTTTACAAAAAAAAAAACAATGGAAATCATCTAACATTGTCCCTGATGAAACTCTTAATTTGGAATAAATGATTGAACAATGCTTACTGATGATAATATTTTCAAATGCATTCCCAATACTTGCACACATATTTTCAAATGTGAAAACGAAATGAAGCAAAGTTCAATCTGAAAAAAAAAACAAAAATTAGATATGCATGGTAAGGGAAAGAAGACGAAATCAATAGTAGCAGTTACAAAGATGACAAGTGCTTCTGGAACTCGTATGGTGCACATACAGATCAGTATATGTACACTAAGCCAAAAAATTCGGACTGGTTTAATTCATGCATGATTGGTGTTGGTGAGGTGTTGCTGCTGTCGTTGCAGCATCAACGGAATTCAATAGCTGCTGTTGCTGCATAAACGGAAGTGTACAATGGAGGAGTATCAGTTACTAGTAGTTCGCAATTGGTCCTCGCGATTGTGATCGCGAGTACGTATGACTGTACCATTTTCGTAGGGAAGAATCAAGTGCAACCGAGACCTTTATTAACTGAAGTTTACACATGGTCCAGTCCAGGCGGTAGACTTCTACACAGCAGGAACAGTATAAATAAACAATCCAATAATAGAGTAGCTCCGCGGCACGTCGTTACCAGTTGCAAATTAACATTTTAGCACGTGCGAGTGACTCTGCAGCAAGCGTCGAGAGGATTTTTTGCACGCCCCTCTACAAGGACAGGCATATATATATATATATATATATATGAAATCTCTTTTCTACACCCAGGTATAATTACACCCTATATCGTTTCTCACAACGTAGAGAGTATCTCCCGTAACAGAGAGTATGTACGTATAGTATACGAGTATTTAAGATCATCTTGGTGGTATGAACAATTTTTCAGAGGTAGTATGTATATTTTTTTAGACATACTTCTTTTTATGTGTGTATATGAAGATATTTACAAAATACGTTAAAAACTATGGACTCTCTTGCAATTTTTTCATGTGGTTCACATTGAAGTATCTTATAATTAGTATATGAGTATATCCAAAGTGATAAAGAAGTATTTCAAGTTCGTTTAGGTGGTATATTAGAGGTGGGTGTAATTACATCCGAGTGTAGAAAGTATTTTTCCTATATATATATATATATATATATATATATATATATATATATATATATATATATATATATATATATATATATATATGTATGTATATTGTTGTAGGGGTGGCCCCCATCTAAACCCGGCTGGCCTGTTGCGAGGGTTATAAACTATGTATTAAGGACGTAGCTGCCCTCGGTCGTAAGCTCCGGGGGGAAGGTTACGATTGTAAAGACGCTCTTTACGAGGGAGCGCATATATATGTCATACCGAGCCCTTGGGAAAGACCAAGAGGTCATTTGCTCGCCTAACTCTCCACTACCATACCCCTCTCTCTCTGTTTGGTCTGTAGCCACAGCAGCTGGCGCCGTCCGTGGGGACGACGGAAGCGAGAAGACCTCAAGAAGGATGGCACCAACGTCATCGGCGGCGAAGAGGAGGAAAGGGGTCACGGCGGTCAAGGCAGGGTCTCGCGTCAGCGTCGGCACCGAGGCGTCGGCATTGGTAGCCGTGGGAGTGAACGATAACACTCACGGTGCGGCGGTCGACTCCAACCCCGCCTACGTCGACGCAGCGGTCGACTCCGACCCCGCCTTCGCCGACGCAGCGGTCGACTCCGACCCCGCCTACACCGACGCAGCGGTCGACTCCCACCCCGCTTTCGCCGACGCAGCGGTCGACTCCCACCCCGCCTACGCCGATGCAGCGGTCGACTCCCACCCCGCCTACGCCGACGCAGCGGTCGACTCCAACCCCGCCTTCGCCGACGCCGCGGTCGATTCCAACCTCGGTACCGAAGCGCCAAGCGGTCCCGTTAGTACTGCGAACCGGGTCAGCGACACAGGAATCCACCACACCGGCGTGGTTGGTAATGCGGTTGTCAAGCCGGCACGATCAGGTGCGCCGCCCGTTTTGACTACGTCGGTAGTGCAACGATCCCTGCCAGCGGCCCTCCATGCGCTTCAGCAGGAGCTGGCAGATCTCCGCGAGACTGTGCGGGCCATGCAAGAGGCTTGGAGCCCGCAGCCCCTGGCGGCCGGTGCACGGGTGACCCGTCCGCAACAGCCGCAGGTCCAGGTCGTCAACGTTATCTCCGGAGGTTCGTCGTCGGGAGCCTCGCAGCAGCTCAGGCCGGGAATACCTCAAGGCGAAGTCACCTTCGCGCCCACCGATGCCCGAGGCGTGGAGTTTCCCCACCAAGACCCTTTGCTCGTCCGAGCCGACATTGCAGGATGTGACATCCGGCGCGTCCTCGTTGATGGAGGTAGCTTGGCGAACGTGCTTTTCGTGGAGGACCTCGACCGCATGGGAATCCATCGCGGTCGACTACAGCCGTCGACGACCCCGTTACACGGCTTTGGCAGCCAATCACTAAGTACATTGGGCTAAGTATACCTCCAGGTCTCCTTCCATCAGGGCGATAACACCAGGACCGAGGGCGTCATCTTCGACGTCACGGATACCCCAAGTCCATACAATGCCATTCTAGGCCGTCTTGTCCTCATTTCCTTCGGGGCGGTCTCACATCATGGTTTCCTGTGCTTGAAGCTCCCGGGCCCGCGAGGCGTCATCACTATTTTCGGCGACCAGGACCTCGCCTGGCGCACGGAGCTTACAAGCCCCCGCCGCAGGGTGCACGCCCTCGCAGGTAAGCACAAGGCGGACACACCATCCGCCCCAGGGTGGACCCCTAAGCCTCGACCAGAGGGCGGAGTCAAGAGGGTCCCCCTCCAGGCCAACGGCTGACTCATCTCCATAGGCGACGGCTTCCCCCCGGAGATGGAGCAAGGGCTACTCCAAGTTCTTCGGAACAACGCAGACGTCTTCGCATGGTCCCCAGAGGACATCAAGGGCGTGGACCGCTCCCTCATTGAGCACAACCTAGCGGTCCGCCAGGACGCCAAGCCAGTCAGGCAAAGGCTTCGGCGTATGTCCGTTGACCGGCATCAGACAGCCAAGGTAGAAGTGGTGAAGCTCCTGCAGGCTGCCGTCATCTGCGAAGTCCAACACCCAGATTGGCTCGCCAATCTGGTGCTGGTAAAGAAAGCCAATGGTGCCTGGCGCATGTGCATCAACTTCACTGCCCTCAACAAGACGTGCCCGAAGGATGACTACCCTCTCCCACGCGTCGACCAACTGGTCGACGCTACTGCGGCTGCGAACTCATGAGCTTCTTGGACGCTTACTCTGGCTATCATCAAATCTACATGGCCAAGGATGACCAGCTTTATTACTCCAATAGGAATATACTGCTTTGTTAGAATGCCCTTCGGCCTGAAAAATACCAGCGCAACCTTCACCCACCTCATTGCGCTGGCGCTGACTTCCCAGCTGGGGAGGAATGTCGAAGCTTACGTCGACGACGTAGTCGTCAAAACCAAATAATTGGCCGCTCACGGCCAAGATCTCCAAGAGACCTTCGACAATCTTCGGAAGGCGGGCATCAAGCTCAACCCAGACAAGTGCGTGTTCGGTGTGCGGGCGGGCAAGCTTTTGGGCTTCCTGGTGTCGGGGTGCGGTATCCAAGCCAACCCTGACAAGGTCGATGCAATCCTCGCCATGGAGCCGCCCAAAACAACACGGAAGTCCAAAGGCTCGTTGGCCGCATGGCTGCACTGAGCCGCTTTTTGTCCAAGGCAGTTGAGCGCGGCCTGCCTTTCTTCAAAACCCTGCGCGGCTGTGATGGGTTTCGTTGGGACGCCGATTGCACCAGCGCCTTCGACGACCTCAAGAAGCACCTTACAAGCCTACCCACGCTGGTCGCCTCGGCACCAGAGGCTCCCCTCGTACTTTACCTCGCCGCCTCCGTGATAGCAGTCAGCGCCGTCCTCGTTCTTGAGGAGGGCGTTTGTCAGCGCATAGTCTACTTCGTCTCCGAAGCCCTCCAAGGCGCCAAGACGCGGCACACGGAGCTTGAGAAGTTGGCTTATGTGCTAGTCATGGCCTCGAGAAAGCTTCGACACTACTTCCTCGCCCATCCAATCACTGTGCCGTCCTCGTTCCCTCTGGCGGAGATGTTACACAATAAAGAGGCCACGGGACGCATCGGTAAGTGGGCAGCCGAACTCGCCCCTTTTCCCTGACATATGCTTCGCGCACAGCGATCAAGTCCCAAATCCTTGCGGACTTTCTGGCGGAGTGGACCCCCACGGCCCAGCACGCCCAGCAGCCGGAGGACCCGGTGTGGGCGCTCGACACCGACGGCGCCTACTGCGTCTCCGGCGCGGGCGTGGGTGCGGTGGTTACTACGCCAGAGCGACACCGCCTATTATACTCGGCACGCCTCGCGTTTCCCGCCACCAACAACACCGTGGAATACGAGGCGCTACTCTTCGGCCTAGCGAAGCTCAAAGCTCTGGGCGCACAGAGAGTTCTCGTCCGCACGGATTCAAGGCTAGTGGCGGGGCAAGTCGACAAGTCATACCAGGCCAAGGACCCCGACCTCGCCAAGTACCTGGCAGCTGTGCGAGCCAAGGAGTGGCATTTCCTGAGCGTTACGGTCAAGGCCATTCCTCGAGCGGAAAATGAGCAGGCGGACATTCTCGCAAAAGCCGCCAGCCAACAACTCCCCGCTCCCGAAGGCGCATTCTACGAGGTCCTGCACATGGCGGCCATCGCGTAGGACAATCGCGACGCGGCTCTAGTCCACCAGATCACCCATCAGGGCGACTGGCGAGAACCAATTTACGCCTTCCTACAAGGCATCGCCGAGCACGACGACCAGTGAGCTCCGCGCCTCGATGCAGTGCGATTCTTCCAGATACTCGACGGAGCGCTCTACAAAAAAGAGGTCTCCGCACTAGTCCAGAATCACACTAGTGCACACAGGCAAACATAGATGCGATATCATCCATACACACGCTAAAATAAAGGGAAACTCAAATATAGGTAAATATTCTAAGTACGACCTTATGGCCAAACTTACAATATCACTAGCCCGAAGCGATTAAAGTCTAGCAGCGGAAAGAAACAAAATAAGCATAGTATCCATTTGACATGCCCATAAGCAATCGACTGGAGAGCGGAGTCCTAATCCGTGAAGTCGCTGAAGTACTCTCCCTCTGGTACCTCCTGCTGGTAATACTCCTCCTCCTCAACTGAGCAACATAGGCATAAAGCCGTGAGTACAACGGTACTCAGCAAGTCGTTTGTAACAAATGAATGCAATATAATATGCAAGACTTACCAATAGAGGTTGAAAGGTTAATTTGCATAAGAAGACATTTTAAGATGAGTACAATAAATAGATGGAAAGCGAACTTTAATAAAAAATAGTAGTAAATAAATAATCAACGAAATTAAAATTAAACCACTTGTGAACCTTCCATCCATAAACTAAACCAACAGTGAACTATCCGTTCAATTTTCAAGCACAAGTTTCAAGGAAAACACTACCCCTTGTGTGAAATTACCGAGCATTATCCATAAACGGGGACACGGCTATTCGAATAGTTTTATAATCTGCAAAAAAATTGCACAACTGTACTCACATAATGTTATTAGCCTCGTACTAAGAAAATCACAACAAGACCTTTACAATGTTCAACCATAACTCAATCCCGCCCGCTAGGGTTTCGCATCACACCCTCCTTGCGCCTCATGGAAATCAGCAACTACGGTCATCACAATGGCGAGATTGAAATTGAAATATCCCAAATTAATCAGCCAAGTCTATCCTATACTAGACATATGGTTTGCACAGTAAAGCTCAGATCAATGGCGCACAAAGTTAAGTCCTTAATATTACTCGGACGAGACTTCCACATCCCACGAAGTGAATCCATAATTCCCCCTTTACTGCACGATCACTTGTCTAAGTGAAAATCAATTTTATGTAACCACCACCAATGACACACCGATGTCATGGCACCAATTTTATAATTGTGGCATCAACCACGGTTCCATATCTCATTAAGTCAAGTTATTTATTTGCATGCAATGATAAACCCATTCGTAACATACGCAAGGCTAAGCATGCTAATCGTACCACCAATGTGACATCTCGTATGGTATCACAAATTAAATTCCCAACCTATGGTGACAATGGCATAATGGTATTCAAAATTATCAAGGAGGGAATTAATCAATTGGGGCAATAACTACCAAGTACAAATGTTGTATTGAAATAGGGATGCATGTTAATTTAAAATAAAGTAGTTAAATAATAGATTGAAAATTTGGTTCAACATGATCAAAGGTTATGATTTGCCTTGGTTTGGCTCAGCAAGGTACTCGGGGTCTTCTAGTGTCGCTCCTGCTCCTCCGAAATCGGGATCTAATGAGAGATAAAGCGATCGAACAACAAAAATAACATCAAATAAAATTCAAATGAACTCTAAAAACCTTGAAACCAATACCAACAGATAGAGCTCGATTTTAGATGAATTTAGAATAAAGAACGGAGTCAATTGGAGCTAGGACAGAGGAGAACGTGCTCTCAAAAAATTAAATCTAAAGAAAATACTGGAAATTCAGAAAAGTTACTGCGTTGTGGACCCGGCGCACGGGGGAGAGGGTTCACGGTGGACTCAGTCCACGAAATAGTGCGTGGGGTTGCTAATGTGGTAGGCTGTGGTGCTGACGTGGCACTGGGTGTCGGGTTTTACTGATGTGGCGCCGACGTGGCTTGACACATGGCGCTGACGTGGCCTTATGGCTAACGTGGCTAGGGCAGACGTGGCTGGCTTGGGTGTGGTGGCGGCGGTGGGATTGGACGGTGGAGGAGTGAACGCGTGGCACAATCGGGGCCGCTGATCTAGATCTAGATCAACAGTTGCGATGCGGGCTTGAGCCGTTGGATCTTCGACGCGTGGTAGGGTACGGGTTCGGGCACACGAACCGAGGCAGGAGCGCGGTTGGGCATGGGTTGTGCACGCGGTCTGAGGGGCCGGCGCTCGGTGCGGCGACGAGCGTGAGGTGCGGCGGCGAGGTCCAGAGGACGGCGGGGCACGGGATTCGACGGCGATAGGGCTTATCAGCGGCGAGGTCCGAAGGATGGCAGAGGGGCACGGGAAGGTGGCGGGAGACGGCGACGGGTCGCACCGGGGAAGAACAGAGGCGAAGGTGCTCCGGGTGAACTCTGGCAGGCTGCAAGGTTGACGGCGGGGACGGGTCCTACGGCGAGTGGTGACGGCAGCACACAGTGGGGCGGCGAGGAACGGCGGCGGTGTGGATGATGAGCGGAGGCAGGCGGCGGCGCTTTTAAGCGTAGAACCCAAGGGCGAGTTCGGCGCAGAAACGGTGGTGAAGCAGAGTCCCGATCGGGGATGACAATGAACAGTACCCGCATGCTTGGATGCACGACATGTGTCCCAGGTGAGGGATCGAACGGTGTCGGTGTCGTCGGCGAGGAGCGGGGAGGCCTAGGGCGGTGGCAACTGCTCACCGGAGTGGAGAGTGGCCGGTGGAGGAGTTTGAGCTCGGGGAGGGCTCTGATTGCTTTAGCGCTCGAATTGAGAGGCAAGGGAGAGGCAGTGTGTCGAGGGGATCCTCGGGGAGGACTTATATAGGTGCGGGGAGGTGGTAACGGCTGAGGGTAGTACCGCCGGAGTTGAAACGGTCGGGAGAATCAACGCGATGGCGAATAGGGAATGAAGGGAGTGGTAATGCCTGAAACGGACGCGGTGTGCATGGGGGAGTAAATGGGCATTTGCGCGGATGGTTGGAGTGGATGGAAACCGAAGTTTTCAAAGCTTCGGTTTCGGGCGTTAATGGCGGTGGGGATGGCGCGAGGTAGAAGACGCGGCGGGGACGACGGTCCTGACAGGTGGGGCCCGCGGGTCAGCGAGAGAAAGAAACGGGAAGGAAAGAGGGCAGCGACGGGATTTGCGACGGGTGGCAAGGAGAGACGATCGGGGCTGTAGGGTACTGTGCGAAGGGGTAAGTGAGCGGGGATGGTCAGGATCCGATCCGGCAACGGGGATATAATCAAAGCCGTTCGCACGAGTATCGAGGGTTAAGTGGTTGCAGGCGGCGGGGATTTTGTACGACAATAGGGAAGGGTTCAGATCGAGCCATGCGTCGATCGGAGGGAAAAGAGGAGCGAGCGAAGCGGTAAGTGACGATGGGCGGCTGGGATCAGATCGGATGGGGGCTGGCTGGTCCGATGGGTGACAGGTGTCGGCCAGGGCGAAGGGGAAGGCGGGGTGAAGGGATAAGTGGGATCGGCGGCTGAAATTAAATCTGGTGGTGGGGGATTAGCCCGATGGCTGACACTTGGTGGCCGGGGAGGGTTTTTGGATTACATATTCCTTTTGATTTTCCAGAAATGATTAAGAGGCTTTAAAAAGCTTAGAAAAATACCAAATAAGTTTTGAAAATTCCAAAAAAATTCACAGAACCTTCTGGAACTATTTTAGACTTAATAAAAATATTTTCAACTCATTTTGATATTTATATCTTGCAAAAAAACACAAATTGACTTTAAAAGGAGAGTTTTAAAACTTTATAAATTTCTGAAAATTATTATAGTGACAGATTTGACTTTAGGAAAATGAAATGTATTTATTTTGACCTTTATAGAATAAAATACTTTTATTCTGGCTTTTATAAAATAAAAATTTTAACCTCTCTCACTACAGGGCTTGGAATAAACTCCAGGAAAATCCAATAAATTCCAGAAAACACTTTCACAAGGAAATAAAATTTTTGGGATGTTACACTGGTCCAACTGTGTCCATGTGAAGCAGCTGTCCCGGTGCATCGGTCATAGTCACTATGACCGGAGGATGAGAAGCGGCAACCATCTTGCCGTGCCGGCAAGGAGCGCAAACTAGATCGTTGACCATCTTGAGTTTAGGCAGGCCACAAATGAGGTTGTGAGCGCTAACTCGGGTCAAATGGTCAAATCTGATATAACCAAGTATCCTATGCTAGAAAGTGAGGTCACAGGACTCTGAAGCAACTAAACACCTGAGAGGATCGCTAGAAGACTCAACAAAATCAGCACAAAAGATCCTCCCATATCTAGAAATCCCGCAAACCAAACTCCCCGAAGAATCAAGAATTTTGCAATTGTTTTTCTTAAAACTCACTTCGAAACCGTCATCGGTAAGCTGGAAAACCGAGAGCAAATTATACTGTAGCTTACTCACTAAGGCAACATCTTTCAAAACAAAAGAATCATTAACGCGCACAGTACCTTTAGCGATGACGCGTCCAGATGAGGCGTCTCCGAAGGTGATCGTCTCATTACCTGGAGCTCAGGCTAAGGAAGAGAACCAACAGGAGTCTCCGGTCATGTGTCGAGAGCAGCCAGAGTCAACAAGCCAAACCTCTTCCTTTCTTGCCCGGCGAACCTGAGTCAACAAGAGAGGATGGCTCAGTACTGGGATAAATCAAAAGAGAATTTGGAGCCCAATACTGAGTCACACAACGAGCAAAAGAAGCAGTCACACATGACTGACCTCTAACTACCCTACACTCTCTGACGCTCAGAAAGCCAGAAGGTCTATGATTAGACCTGAAGCTGTTGTTGGGCTTCACTGCTATGGAAGAGCGAGTCGGAGCACCAGCAACATGCTGATCTCGCCGCGGTAGCTACCTCGATGGGGGAAACGAGATCTACCCTCAGGATGGCAGATATTACGAACTGAGGCAAATCGAGAACGAAAATCAGAAAACTCGAAAAAACCAAGTCCTCGATGCTGCCCAAACACATCAAAGCTAGACCTCGTGTTAATCTTAGGTGCACTCAAGGTCTGGGGCTGACCTTGAATACGCCTAAGAGCCTGAGCACGCTCTCTCCGTGCGATCTTGGCACGCCTAAAGCATCTATCTATCATGTGTCCATCCTTCTGACAGAAGGTACAATGAAACTTCGCCTTCTGCGAGGTAGAAGTAGCATGATGGGGCTTCACCTTCTGAGAGGTCGAAGCAGCAGGTGAGGCCACCTTACTGTCAGAAATCTCTTGGACAAAGCCCGTAGATTTCAACTCAACCTTTTTAGTTCTGGGCTTGACCTCGATCACACCTGCTACTTTGGATCTGAGAATAGCAGGTGGATACTTCCTAATATCCTCAAGAAAATCATATCATATACCTTAATTGAATTTACAAATCTTGGACTGGTCTAGAATAAGATTTAGCTTCTTCTTGCCTCCAACAAATCTCTCAAGAGTGTTCATAAGATACTGACACTCCCGAAAGAGAGAGATGCAAGAAGAGAAGGGGGAAGAAGAGACAGCAGAAGGTAAGGATGAAGAAGAAGAACCAATAGCAGAAGAAGGAATGGCATATGCACGCACAACCGTCTCAACTTTGAGGTCTTCTCAAGGAGCAGGAGGGACAGTCCTACCTCTAGCCGTTTGGTCCTCGAGTCTAAGCGTCTCTACCACTTCCTTATGCTTCTCCCCCGCCTTAGCACACACACACAACATGATTGTGGCTTCTCTAGTAGATCCTTAGTTAGCTTCACATATTTGTCATTCAAAACAACAAGTTCAAATTTTAGTTTTTCACAACTATTGCATGGTGAACTAACAGGGTCCTTAGACGCATATTGAGCCATTTTGTTGTTGTGGTCAATCATTTTTTGAAACTATTTTGAGACAGATTCAAGTTCAGCAGTTAATTTGGGACAGTTCAAACAAGAAGCAATAGGCTCAAGTAAAGAAGCATGCAATTCAGCAATTTTATGATCTGCCTTCTTTAAATTCATTTTCAGATTATTACAGTTTTCACATGTTTCAGGCAGATCAAGAAGCATAGTATAAAGACCTCTAAAAGCATTATCCTTATCCTCACATGAGGTGCAGGAAGTAGTCTGAACAGTAGTAGATGAAAGAGCAACTACCCTACTTATTTCTAATTCAGTAAGTAGACTAACATTCTCTACCTTAACCATGTCAAGCTCAGAAATCAAACTATCATGAGAGGTCCTTAGCTTCTCCATATCTCCAAGCAAAGAAGAACATACATCACATTCGTCACAGGAGGGAGCAGATCTAAGTGAAGTAAGCTCCCGTGATAAGTTCTCTACTTCCTTCTCCAACTCGCTACACCTGGCTCTAGATCTAGCATAAAATTTTTCTAGCTTAAGAAATGCATCATTGAGCTGATCGTAGGAGAGACATATCTCATCGGAGTCGCTATAGAGCTCGCTGTCGCTGACATCAGTCTCGTTGTCCATGAAGCACATGCCAATGTAGTCGTCACCGTCCTTGGGATCCTGATCATCCTTGCCGTCGTTGTCACTCTACACCTCCACGTCGCTGAAGTCGATGTTGTCGAAGGCGGTGAGGACGCGGTGGAAGAGCTTCTTGGCTTTGCCAAGGTTGCAGAACTTCTTCTTGCCTTGAGCGTGAGCTTGGGGCTTCTTATTGCGTTTCTTATCGATGTAGTCATTCTTGCTCACACCGCCGTAGTCGTTCTTGCCCTTCTCTAGCTTGGGACAATTTACCTGAATGTGGTTGGGGCCACCACACTCAAAGCAAATAATCGGGCCACTCCTCTTCCGATCCCTCACTCTCTTGTGCGCGTGGGAAAAATTTCTAGCTAAGAGAGCGAGTTGGTTTTCTGGAAGCTGCTCTAGTTGATCATCGAAAATTTCACACAGAGCAGCAAGAGAAAATCCAGAAGTAAAGTCGGAAGATCCAGAAGCAGAGCTGGGATCGGTGACTAAAGTCATCGACTGCGACTTCGACTTTCGAGAGACTATGTCAATCTCGTGAGTCTTGAGGCATGAGTATAACGCATCAAGAGTCAGAGTCGAGAGGTCAGTCGTGTCTTTAATCGTGGTCAC
The DNA here is from genome assembly GCA_036346265.1 of Melocanna baccifera. Lineage (NCBI taxonomy): Eukaryota > Viridiplantae > Streptophyta > Magnoliopsida > Poales > Poaceae > Melocanna > Melocanna baccifera. The sequence continues at coordinate 13,273,212 of CM070677.1, forward strand.
CTTCATCTCCCAAACACGCAAGGCAAGAGCAGAAAGCATCTGACGAGCATTGTCCGAGTCAGGGTATGTGAGACCGACCGCTCGGAGGTTGCTCAGAATCTTGTGAAATCTCGAAAAACACTCATCCAAGGACTCACCAGCGAGCATTTCAAACTTATTGTAATATCGCTTGAACTGGTCCTGTCGTACGGTCTTAATCTGGGTGGTGCCCTCATGGTATGCATCAAGAGTCACCCAGATGTCGTAGGCCGATGAGAGATGAGAAATGCGATCAAATTCGCTCCTGCTCAAACCCTAGATTATGATGTTCCTTGCCTTAGCATTTGCCTCCACATCAGGCATGTTATTCACATTGATGTGTTCAACGGCAGGAACAATAAAACAGGTTTTTACTTTTTGCCAGATCGCATAGCCCTGAGCCTGTGTATAAGACTCCATCCTACTCTTCCAAAAGGGATAGTCAACCCCATCGAAGATAGGAGGCTTGGTAATACACATGCATTGCCATGGCTCATGAGACGGTTAAGATCTATAGACGAGAACTAACCGGCTCTGATACCAATTGAAGGATCGAAAATGGCAACAGAGGGGGGGTGAATGGTGCCTTTAAAGAGAATGAAAGCTATGATACCAATTGAAGGATCTATCCACACGATTTCTCCTCTAATAGCTAAAAAGCTATGAAAAAGAAATTCTCCTCCGATAGCTAAAAAGCTATAAAGAAGAAAGAAATAAAGTACTAGAAAATTCGGAAAACAAAACACTGAACTAAGGAAACTGCTGGCCGAAAATAATATATATATATTGAGCACTAGAGAACTAAACTTGGACTGCAAGATATTTCTTTTTGCTGTCCACTAAAACAGAAAGCTGAAAAAGAGAATGAGAGCCAAAACCGAAACTGCAGATTAAAAGGAAAAGCACAACCAATAAGGAAAACTGTAGAAACTTCCACTATCTTTACTGCAAAAACAGCTGGAAACAACGGTCAATACAGGCTGAAAAATGAGCACAATCTGCACACCAAACAGCAGCAAAGAGCAGCACAAAAGCAATAAATTAGATGAGAGACTGCAGATGTAATGCACTTAGCCTGCTGGTCGAAACAACACAGGGAACAACTACCAAAAAGCACTGCATGCTACTGTCCAAAACTGCAGAAAACATTAGACCAAATGCTCTCCAACTTGCAGAGATAACAGCTAAACAGTGACCTATAGTCTAAACCGAAAGGTAGACTAAAACAGGAGACAAAAAGCTGAAAACTGGAAACAACAGGCTGCTGATCAAGACAGAAACTATTGCTGTCCGAAAACCTGAAAAGAGCTGGTCAGATTTTAGGAAAAACAGCACTAAAAGAAGAAGAACAACCTGCTGCTAGAGAAGGGACTGCAGATGCCTTGACTGAGAACCAAAAGGAAAGAGAGAATTGCTATCCAAAGAATCAGCCGAGCAGCACAACAAGCAGTCGAACACAAAACTGCACCTAGCAGCCGATCAACGGAAAGGTAAAGAGCAGGCAGCAGCTGAACTGAGAAGATAAAGCACTCAACGACAACACTAACACTACCTGAATCGAAACCACAAACAGAAAAACAAATTCTTCAGCCAACCAAAATAGCAAACAGACCAAGCAAAAAGAGACCAAAGGACTAATGACTAGCTCCTCTCTTTTGAAAAGATAATTGGGTCTACAAGTAGCTGGTTGGCTACTGCTCTCAAGCTACCGAAAAGAGAGAACTTAGCACCAAGAAATAACAGAACAAAAGAGAAATGACTCTTGGGAATTTAACTAACCAACAAGGTCTTGGAACACATCCCCATCACAGAGTAGCAAGAAATCAACTAAAACACAATCAGGGAAATATTGAGCAGCGAGAACCAAAGAGCAAATAAGTGCAGACAAGGGAAGAATAAGACTAGCATCTCAAGAAATTCACACAAGGATTCAAAGAGAGATGAATGATTCATATAGGGCAATGATTACAAAATGGTTCCTATTCAGCCATCTCAACTCAATCTCATATCCTGGGCAACACAATACCCATAGAGATCAAGCACTAGAGAAAACCCTAACTCATCTCTCTCTCTCAAAACACACACACATATGGAGAGAAAAATAGAAACCCTAACTTTTACCACAACTCTCTCTAAGAGCACAAGTATTAGGAAACCCCAACACTCACACCCATATCTTTTTCTCATCTCTCCCACTAGAGAGCACATCTATTTATAGCCTTCACTAATAGGTTTACAAGCCACTTTACCCATTAGATCACAACAACTCCTCTCTTTATCCATTATGCCCTAACCACATCCACTTCCTTTTGTGCAGCCCTATGCATTTACCAAAATGCCACTCCAGCACCTTGCAGGAAGCTTCCTCGTTTCTTACCGTCCAAGCACTTTGAGTCCTCGCCGTCTTCGACACATCTCGACCGCTCTGACCTCAGCACCGCCTGTACCTAGTCCGGTCACCCATGCCTCACCACGACTCCGTCTCAAAGTCCTGCAGCCATCACAGACAAGAAAACACATCATATAGCACCGCACAAAATATTATAATCAACTATTAGCAACAGTAGATAGCATAAAATGCCCGAGACAAACTCAAACTTTCCAGAATACGACCGTCAATTACTCATCATAAACATGGAGATACCTCCACATGGTCTCTCATCAACTCCAATGGCATCATCAACTTCACTCGATCCAGATGAGGATGGCGAGCTAGTTGATCAAAAGGAGTTCAGAAGCATGATTGGCTCCCTCTTGTATCTCACTGCCTCGAAACCGGACATACACTGGTATCTGGTACTCTTCGTCTTTCTGTCTTTCCCTCAGAGCCTACTCCGATGCAGATTTTGCTGGCTGTAGGATAGATAGGAAGAGCACTTCTGACACCTGCCAATTCATTGGCACTTCTCTTATTTCTTGGTCTTCTAGGAAGCAGTCCGTTGTTGCACAGTCCACTGTAGAGGCCGAGTACATTGCTGCCGCTAGTTGCTGCAGTCAGGTGCTTTGGATGGTCTCGACCTTGCGGGACTTTGGGTTAGCAATAGACAGTGTTTCACTCTTTTGTGATAACACATCTACCATTAATATTGCCAAGAATCCAGTGCAGCATTCCCGGACCAACCACATTGATATCAGATATCACTTCCTTAGAGACCATGTGGAGAAGGGTGACATAGTACTTCAGTTTGTGGAGAGTGACCACCAGTTGGTGATATCTTTAACAAGCCTTTGGATAGCTCTAGGTTTTCGGCCTTGTGAGAAGAGCTTGGGGTGGTATGTCCTTATGGACTGTTGTGAGGGGGAGCTTTGTGCTTTTTATTTTATCCTGTTTACATGCTTCTGTATCTTCTTGTTGCATTAGGGTACATTCAGGTTAGTTCTTTCAACATAGATTAGAGTGGTTCTCTCGTCTAGTTGCTTAGATTTCTTCCTCTCATCTTATGATTCTATGATGCTGCTTATTAGTTGTCTCTCTTCTCATTAGGTTGAGTTCACTCACTTCTTATAGGTCTAGTGAGGGTTGGGCCACCCTTGGGTAGACGGGAACGTGTTTACTCCTTAGTGTGTTAGAAGACCAGCTGATAGTCCTGGAGTTATATGGGGTATATGAGAGTTAGTCTGAGCCATAGTATCCTCTATATCTTATCTATAGTTTAAGAACTGCCGTTTCTGATTTCTTTACCAGCTTCTCGTTTTATTGCTTTGGATTAGGGTGAGTTCTTTTGGGATTTTCTGGATCTTAATTTTTGTCATAACTCAACTTGAACTAAAGGTGCATCTCTTATTGAGGGGGGGCTGGATTTTCCTAGATTTCACGTCATTCTACATTATAATATAACTACATGAAGTTTTGACTATTATCCTTATGTGACATGATATCTTGCTTTATACCTTGCCATGTCTTGTGTTAACTTGCTAGATTTATCATGTCATTCTATGTATAGCTTAGCCTTTTGCCATGCTAGCTCTAACTTAAATTAAATCCTGTCTTGTTGGATCTTGTGACTAGTTTTGCTCTAGTGATCTTCTAATCATTCATGCTATGTCAAATAGGCTAAGTTGAGATTTAAATTTAAATTGAGTTTTAGATTGAGCTATGATAGTTCTTTATTGAAGCATGAGTGAGCATTAGCTCTTTGTTCTTGAATTAAGTTAAGAAAACGTAGAATAATCTCTTTTGTGCGAAAAAACTAATTTCACCAATTCTTTCTCATGAGACAGGTTGCCATTGCACTAGACATGAACTGAGGGGAGTTTTGGATGACCAAGATCACTTCCTTAAGCTTCTAACTTGGGGTGGTCGCATAAGGCTTGAGATCTAGCACACGGCTAAGAAAATAAAAACATGTGGAAAGTGATATAAGCTCAGCTCAAATCAATAATAAATTTCAGAAAATGCCAAATGTGCTAAATGTGTCTGAACACAGTGTTTCTATCTTGAACTTGTAACACTCTAAATTTCCTCAATTGTAGCTTCTTGGTTCCATTTAGAATATTGACATGGCTTGACTCATTTTTGGATATCTTTAGCTAAACTGTGATTTTGAGCAACTTGACATGTTAAAAATCCATTTATAATCATATTAGTGTTCCTCTGGTTTTAGCTTTGCTATATATGGTTTGGCATGATTTAGATAACTCTTTCACATAATATGGCTTAATGTGATACTTATATAGTCATTTTGGATAATTTTCATGACTACTAAATGCTAAACAGAAATAAAGTTTCATGTATCTTGATGACTCCATTGTCAAAGGGGGAGAAAGATCGGTAAAAATGCATTATCTAGAGTATGATTTGGTATTTGTTATACAACTCTTGCTAAGATTGGAGCCTATGATCTCTTCTCACCATGACTCATTTGGAGTTTTTGAAGCTTTTGTGAAAAATTTTAACGTTTTCAGTAGCTTCACTCCTTTTCTGTCTTAAATGGTCATTTTCAGCTAATTGCTCTTTTCTTTTGACCATTTGGAGCTCTTTTTGCAAATTTCTTTTTCTTCGTCTAAAATCACCTCCAATTTGCATTTTTGAGTATTGTCAATGAGTTTATCAAGGGGGAGATTGAAGGACCATGCAAGAAGGTCCTGTTCAATGTTGTGATGAACCATTGTAATGGTTGTGGAGTGGTTATTTGATTCTGTAAAGATCGCTCGTTAGAAGGATAGTTTTTTGGCAGAAATTGAGGATTTTTTTATTTGAGTCATAGATTGAGTTGGGATGATCTGGTTCATTATATTAAGGTTACATGATGCATGTCTCAGCTAACGTAGGTCAGGTTGTGAAGAACTTGCGCTCGGAAATGATTTCCTTGTCTTTGGATGTGCATGGTCGCTTGGAGTCAGCCGTGGTCAACGGCGAGGATCGGGGTAAGACTCATAGAGGAGTTGAGGGCCAAAACGATCGAGAACGCTGGGTGAGATGGTGAGCTCAAGCCTGGCACGAGAAAGGCGGGAAATATTGAAGGCGAGTTCAAACGGCGGGATTGCACCACGAGGCTTGGACGGTCCAAGTGAGCCGTGGCTCGATGGAATCGGGACGGGAGAGACTTGAGGACGCGTGGTGAGCTAGTGGTGCGCCTACACATGGCGAGCATGACGATTGCTTACAATGAAAGATGAAGATCCAGTTAAGGAAGGACATTTTGGTAAGATTGGCCAAAATACCAGAATCCGCCTTAGATCAAAACTGCTGTGCATACGTGGCATTTGGAGAGCGGTTTAGGTCAATAGGATGCTGGTTTGATCAAGTTGGATCAAATGAAAAATGCTTAACAGATTCAGGCTTATTCGCTTTGAAAAGCGTGCGTAAGTGACTTGTGTGAGTTAAAACCCGTGTGGTTGGGGTTAACGGGTTTCCCCCATTGTGCTAAATGGATTATATCCATTAGGGCTAGGAATGACTAGTTGGGCCTCCTATATAAAGGATTGGGATGAAGACTTGTGTTGACCACCTAATCCATCTCTCATGTGCTCTCAAGTCTAGGGTTAGGGTTAGAGAGTGAGTGCATTGTGTGCTCTTTGTCCTCCTAGGTGGAGTGGCTGTAAAACCTACCTCTTCAAGTAATCATTCATCGATCTTTGACGATCTCTTTGTTTATTGTACGTTTTTGTTTGATTTGCCTTTGATTTGGTTGGTTTTGATCCTTTCTTTCTTTTCTTGTGATCTTGCTGTGCCAAGAATGTGTAAGAGGTGAAGATAAACATCAGGAATCCATCTCCATCCATCTATACACTTTGATGGCAAAATTCATGAGAAAACCCGATTTTTGTTGATTTTCATCTCATCAAGTGACCTTTTGTTTTAAGGGTTTTTTGGTAGTGATCCTTAGTGTTCTAGTTTGCTGTGACATGTGGAAATACATCTAGAATCATCTCAGGCATAATCTACCCACGAGCAAGTTGTTTTCATAAATTCGGGTTTTGTCTCGATTTTGGTGCAACCTTCCAACAAACTGAAAAAGGTCCCATCTTTGGCCATATTTTTTATGATCATTTGTTGAAATAGGATCACAATAACCTAGAGAACATCCATACAAATTTTCATATCATTTGGATCTACGGATTAAAAGTTCTCTTGGTTTTCGAATTTGAAATCGGACTGAAAACACTATTTATCCTCTGATTTTACTGTAGCAATGATCAGACCGCCGTTATAAGGCCGGTCAAACCGCTCGAGCGGTCAGATCGTCTCTTGAACACCGGTTAGACCGCCGGGAAGGTTTAGTTCCAAGTTTTGTTGATTTGCGTCATTTGGAGTAATTTTTGTGTGAAAATTCTATGTTCTACATCTCTGTAGGTATTTGAGTATAGAATATTGAGTACTTGGGGGAAAATCAAAGTTGACACCATTCACCCTCTCTGTTACCATATTCAGTTCTATAAAAACAAAAAATAGATATGCATGGTAACAGGAAAAAAAAGACAAAATCAGTAGTAGCAGTTACAAAGATGACAAGTGCTTCTGGAACTCGTACGGTGCAGAAACAGATCAGTATACATACACTAAGCCAAAAAATTCGGACTGATTTAATTCATGCATGATTGGTGTTGGTGAGGAGCTGCTGCTGTCGTTGCAGCATCAACGGAATTCAATAGCTGCTGTTGCTGCATAAACGGAAGTGTACAATGGAGGAGTATCAGTTACTAGTAGTTCGCAATTGGTCCTTGCGATTGTGATCGCGAGTACGTATGACTACGATTTTCGTAGGGAAGAATCAAGGCCATCCGAGACCTTTATTAACTGAAGTTTACACAGTCCAGTCCAGGCAGTAGACTTTTACAAAGCAAAGGAACAGTATAAATAAACAATCCAATAATAGAGTAGCTCCGCAGCACGTCGTTACCAGTTGGAAATTAACGCCGAGCTAGCTAGCCAGCAGGTGCGAGTGACTCCGCAGCAACGTCGAGAGGATTTTTTGCACGCCCCTCTACCAGGACAGGCATGGATAAACAAACATACACACAGAAATCTCTTTTCTACATTTAGATGTAATTATATCCTATATTGTATCTCATAATAGAGAGTATCTCGCGTAATGAAGAGCATATGTACATATAGTATATGAATATTTAAGATATGTAGATGGTATGAATAATTTTTTAGAGATGGTATGTATATATATTTTTCGACACACTTCTTTTTATGTATGTATATAAATGTATTTATAAAATATGCTAAAAACTATAGACTCTCTTATAATTTTTTTATGTGGTTCAATTGGAGTATCTTATAATTAGTATACGAGTATATCTAAGATGATAAATGAGTATTTCGCATTTCAATTTGTTTAGGTGGCATATTAGATGTAGATGTAATTACACTTAGGTGTAAAAAATATTATATATATATATATATATTACGGTATTTTCTTTCTAACTTTTAAAAGTTGTTGTTGGGTTTTTCTACAGTAACTAGTTTTTAAATAGAGTGTTTTTTAGGATAGAATCTACAAATTAATTATAGCGCATACTTTGATGACTTTATTTATATTAATTAAAACTATGTGTGAATTTTTATTAGCTTGCACTCTTAATTATTAAGTAAAATTTACACAGAGTCCAGTCCAGGCAGTAGACTTTTACACAGCAGGAACAGTATAAATAAACAATCCAATAATAGAGTAGCTCCGCAGCACGTCGTTACCAGTTGGAAATTAACATTTTCCTACATGCGCAATTAACGCCGGGCTAGCCAGCACGTGCGAGTGACTGCAGCAAAGCGTCGAGAGGATTTTTTGCACGCCCCGCTACAAGGACAGGCATGGATATATTTGAACTTTTAAAAGCTGTTGATCGACCCTACTATAACAATTAACTTTTAAATAAAGTATTTTTTAAGGTAAAATCTATAAATTAATTATAGTGTATACTGTAGCGACTTCATTTATATGAACTAAAATCGTACGCAAATTTCTGTTACTCCGTATTCTCTCTCACGAACTGTCTAAAAGTCATAAGTCACAGCTAAAAGTCATAAATCAAACAAAAACAACATGCTCGCACCATCTATAATTAGTCTTAGGCCTATGGAGTTTATGAATGACTCGATCGTTTGTTAATTAACAGTGAATTGGGCAGTACAGGATTAGTTAAGAAATCTGAAAATCTTTGGCCTTAATTCTGGCATTCGGAAATTGACATGCATCACTTGCTTTTTTCAGGTCATGTTATCTGTAAGCATTGACAACATTGCAGCTCTTTTTTTTCCTCAACGGAGTAGGAAAGAAAGTGAGTAAACTCCTCGAAATGCAAGTTTTGGATATGTGATCCCCTGTTGTGTGGTAGAACAACAGCTGTGAAGATGCACCTTGTTACTAACATTTGGTGGGAGAAAATTTGCGAAAAAAGCACTGTGTCAGGAAGCTCATGAATTATGCGTGCATGCATACCGCAACATGAGGGCGGATCAAGCATGTAAGCGTTGACTTCTTGCTAAGCCTAATCTAAATCCTCTTTGGAGACAATAAATAGTACTTATAAATAGGCTTATAAGTGTGAATCAGTGATATTTTTTTTCTGGATCCGCCTCTGGTCGGAATGCATCGCAATGCCAAATTAAATGTCTTAACTGCAGACTAACGTACTCCTAGTGCGTCTTCTTGATGAAGGTCATTCTCAATGACAGCTTCCAATGGACTAATGCAAGCATCAAAATTGTAGCACCGCAGGACGACATCGATCGCTTAGTAAAACTCAGAGCTTTTGGCATTTTTAGCGCTTTTTGAATATGTATCTACAAGAATAACCTCACATGAAATTAGTAAAAATATCACTTTACCGTTCGATGACCATACGGCAGCCCCAAGAGGTGACACGTGACCTCTGCCATATGGCCACCGTGCAGCAACACGAAGGCCTCACGGTTACCATGTGGCGGAGGGCTGTTACACAGCCACTGTGCAATAGAGGTCACTACTACAGAAAGCCTAATACTAGACGGTAAATCACAGACGGTTTTATGAAACCGTCTGTGATGTACACTATCACAGACGGTTTTAATTTGGAAACCGTCTGTGCTACTGAAGGATTATCACAGACGGTTCTTACAAATGAACCGTCTATGATAGTGGACTATCATAGATGATTTTTTACTAAAATCCGTCTGTGATAGTGGACTATTATAGACGGATTTTAGTAAAAAATCATTTATGATAATCTAGACTATCACAGACGGTTTTTGACTAAAATCTATCTGTGATAGTGGACTATCACAGACGATTTTTCAGTAAAAATCGTCTATGATAATCATGATATGTATTTATTGCGCCGCTCAGACCGTATATGCATCATCTTTATTTGATCCGCATCTAGGCAGTCTTTGCATTGGAAGCGCAAGGCTTTCAGGCCATTTTATTTGCATGGTGGAAGGAGGTTTATTTGGCAGGAGTGCTTTGAAGGTTCATTGAGTTCTTGGTTGCCCTAGATATGATTAGTAATGAAATTTGTTTTTGGTTGCAATATCAAAATTGATCTAGCTAATTAATTTTCGGTGACTGTCATATATATACTTTGAAGATCTAGCTAATTTAGATTTAGCTAGCTTCAATGCATGTGGTATATATATAGTAATAATTAATTAAATTAATTTTAATACTACGTTGTTATATATGTGCATAATATAGGACCGAAACTGGATGTATACCACAAACTGTGTGAGTGAAGAGTACATTAATAGCGTGTCCGCTTTTACAAGAGCTGCCGAGGAGGATATGTTGAATAAGGGGTGTAATATATGTATTGTCCATGCACTGACTGCGAGAATTTAAAGATGTTTAAGAATCGAGAGCAGATTGAAGCGCACTTGATTCGGAGGGGTTTCAAAAAGGGGTATGAGTGTTGGACCAATCATGGCGAAGTCAATGATATACTGCCGGATGATATCGCCGGTGAATTTAATGATATGCCACCGGAGGACATTGCTAGTGAAGTCAATGATATGCCATCGGATGACATCGTCGGTGAAGTCAATGATATGTCACCGGATGATGATTGTGGTTTGGATTCGGATAGGCTGCATGATGACAATCTGGATCAGATGTTTCGTGATGTAGAAGAGAACTATGATGAGAGAGAGTATATTAAATTCTGAGGTTTGATGGAGGACTCGGAGAAACTTTTATTCACATGCTGCTGGTCAAAGTAAACGATGTTGTCAGCTATGCTTAAACTGTTGAAATTGAAGGCAAGTAACGGTTGGTCCGATAAGAGTTTCACGTCGCTGCTAGGTCTTTTAGCGGACATACTTTCGGAGGAAAATGAGTTACCTAAAACCACGTATAAAGCCAAGAAGGTTCTCTGTTCATTGGGAATGAAAGTAGAAAAAATACATGCATGTCCGAACGACTATATCATTTGCCGTAAAGAGTATGTAAACATACATGTCTGTCCGGTGTGCAACGCATCCCGATACAAATGTAATAATCAATCAGATGATGATAGAGAGAGAACAGAGGTGAAGAAAGGACCTCCTGCAAATGTGACACAATATTTTCTCATTGTTGTGGCTACAGACCAAACAGAGAGAGAGGAGTATGGTAGTGGAGAGTTAGGTGAGCAAATGACCTCCTAGGTCTTTCCTCTGGACCGATCGTGGCATATATGCGTTCCCTGAGGAGGAGCGCCTATCCCATCGTAACCTTACACCGAGCTTTCCTTCTAGGACAAGCTACATCGCTTACATGCTTATATGGTTTATAACCTTCTCAACAGGCTAGCCGGGTTTAGGTGGGGGCCACCCCTACAACAGGAGCCTCTCATGGTGACGGGCCGAAGCCATGTTGCCGAGCCCTTTGGCCCCCTCCGTCCCTGTGGCCTGTGACGTTGTGTGGTTGTGGGCGAAGTGGAGTCGAAGCCTGGGGCCCGCCGCGGAGGGCGGTCGCGGGCGGAGTCGCATCTGTGCTGCGGAGGCGAAGGCATCGCTAATGCGGGAGGAGTGGGCAGGCGTTGGAGATTGGGGCGTGCGGCCGGACGACCGCGGGTACGCGTGCCTTTTTGGCGGCTAGCTTCGCGCCGGTCGGAGCGAACTCCCGCCGACTGGCCCGCTGCGCCAGCACTCTCTGCAACCTAGAATGCATGGAAAGGCATGGGACATATTAGGGTACGAAAATGGTTGTGGCAAGAGTGAATGGGTATTATGTGCAGGAAGCACCGGGGCTGTCCCGAGGGGTCGGAGTTCTATGCGGCCTGCGGGGGCGAAGGCCTCGTCGACGCGGCTAGGTGCACAGGTGCGGCCAAGCTAGAACGTTGCCCGCGCATGAGCGACCGCGCCGCTTTAGCTTCCGTCGATTGCGCTTCTTGACGAGTGGACGATGCGTCGGCTTCCGCCAATTGCGCTTCTTCGCGCGTGGACGATGCGTCGGCTTCCGCCGATTGCGCTTCATCGCGCGTGGACAACTGTATATATATTGACCCGAAAGGCCAGGGCGCCTCCCAGGCGTGGCTGAGGTGGTCCTTGATTTCAAGAATATGCCTTCTTCAGTTCATGAACATGCGGAGGGATACTGCCGTGTTGATGAACTGACGGAGGCCTATTCTCGAGCACAATGTTCCGACAACCGCCGACCGCCGCGCGCTTTGCGGTGGAGGCCGCTGCGCTGCAAGCGGTTGGCCTCCCGGTACGTCTTGGGCGCGCGGCGCTGGCTGGCCCTGCAGCGACGGGCGCTGAGTCTACCGAATAGACTGCTCCGCAAGTGCTCCCGGAGGCGAGGGGGGCGTCTCTTGGCGCGCCCCGCCGGCGCGCGGTTGCGTGTCGTCGTCGGGGGCGGACCAGGGACTGTCTTGCGAAGGCGAAGATGCCGCCAAACGCGAAGCCAAGTTGTTTTGCATAGATTCCCGAGCGGACACATACCGAGGCGCTATTTGCGCGCTGTGCTCTTGCAGGCCCCTTGGTTGGACCGCCGCTTGACCGGGCGTGGCGCGCACGGATGGGTGTGCCACTACCGTGACGAGCGTGGGAAGGTGGGCGGTTCGCCTTCCAATAGTTATGTTCATCTATAGCGTGGGAGACACAGGGGTATTAAATACCCCTTGCCTTATGCCCCGTGGATCTTCATCGCCTTGCCTTCTAGCTCCCATTCACGCGCCGTAGTCTCTTTTGTCTTCCTTCTTCCTTCCGCGCCTCGGAGTTGTAGGAGAACGATGGCGTACGACAGGGCGCACGCGCTGGCGCTCGATGACGGCGCCGTCTTCCGGCGGGCGTCGCCGCTCGAGGTGAGGTACACCCTGGAGGGGCGCGGCTCCACGCCCATGGACACGTGGTGGATGGCAGCGGGAAGAGTAGAGGGACCATGCTCCCGCATCCTGGGCTCGACGCTGGTGATGGAGGAGACGATCCGTGGCATTCTGCGTGAGGGGAAGCTGTTGGACCGCCGGGAGGTGCGATTGCCCACGGGCGACGAGACCGAACCGCACCCCGAAACATCAGAGGCGATCGTGTTCGTCGCCTACCTCGAGGCTAGGCTACGCATTCCGGCCGCCAGACTTCTCGGGGACGTCTTGCGGGCCTTTGGGCTTGAGCTATCGCAGGTAACGCCAAATGTGATAGCCCGTCTTGCCGTGTACAGTTGGGCGGTGCGCACGAGGCGTGCTGGCCGACCGCGTCACTGTTCGCGTTCCTCCATGATGTCCGGTGCGCGGCGGGGGAGCAGGGGGACGGGGCGCTGCCCGCCTTCGGCGGCGTCGATCTCGTGCTGCGCCCGCAGTGCGAGAAGATATTTCCCGCGGAGTCGAGTCAGGCAGAGTGGGGGTCGGACTGGACGAGGCGGTGGTTTTACCACCGCGTGGCAAGCGGTAGCGGCCTTGAGTGCTTGGGGCGGCTAGTGGCGGTTAACGCCATGCCCGGCGCGCCCCTAAATGATGATGACGAGTGGATAGCACGGAGGCTTGTGGGGATCACCGCCCGCTTCAACATGCGCGACCTCACTGAGGAGTTCGTCATGTACGATGTGGTGCCGCTTGCCGCGGAGTGGCGTGTCTCTCCTGGGAGGCTCGGTGCGACAACGTCCGCCCTTCCGTGTCTTCACTACCGAGGCCCTCCGGTCCACGTAAGTTGTCCTGTTTGCTTTCGTGTGGTATTCGTCGAGGCTGATGTTTTTGCAATGTGTCCCCGTGCTCTTCGCAGGTACTTCCCTGGGGGACGCGGAGCGTGTGGTGGGTGCATTCCTTGGACCGTACACAGCCAGGGAGCACACGCTACGCGTGTCTGTGACCACGGAGGCAGGTCTGGAGGTGGTTGAACCACGTGTGCGAAGCCTTAGGTATTAGGGTGCCAGAACGTGTTGTTCCGGTCCCCAGCCCGCCTCGCTGCGACTCCACGGGGGAGGGGGTACTAGCGGACGTGGGTTCCGGCTCGACGGAGCATGCAGACTTGGAAGCGATGGCGAGTGTTGCGTCGCCACCAGCCAATGTTGGGATGGAGCCATCACCCCTGGAGGATGTTGGGGCAGGGCCATCGCTCGCGGAGGATGCTGGGGCGGAGCCGTTGCCCGTGGCCGTGGGACCTCCTTCTGCGGCGGTTTCTAAGGCGGGGCCACCTTCTTACTCCCCAAAGGCGAAGCGACCCCGCATACGGTCGCCCCTTCGCTCGTGTGGGGGATTTGTTGTAGCGAGCTAGGTCGGAGCCCTATGGGACTCCGACTCAGACACCGAGTGCTTCGGTGCCCTCGCAGTCCCGATCGAGTCTGCGGCTGCCGGTGGCGAGGGCTTGGTGGAGCTAAGCTCCAACACCGAAGTTCCCCCGGCTGGTGAGGTGTGTGGGGATGCGGAGATCCTTGTGGATTCGGGCGGGCTGAAGGTAGACCTTTCTTGATTGTGACCTGCTAGGTATTCGTAGGGCTGACCGTCGTGTGCCCTTACAGCAACATGGTTCCCCGAACGCGGGCGGCCCTCGACGCCCGAAGAGCTGCCGCTGGGAGGGCATCGGCGCGCGCGAGACTATTGCCGCGGATGCCGCCCGTCATCTAGCGGACTTCGTCCCTCGAGTAGAGGCGTTGGCAGCATGGCGAGGGGCCGTGGATATTGCAGTCGCGAGCTTAGATCGTGGCGCATTGCAGATCTGCGGGCTGATCGCTGAGGGGTCTTGGAGGTCTCTCAGCCGAGGGTAAGTGCGACCCGAGTGGCACGTAACCAGCAGGAGGTGTCCGATTGCTTCATTGTGTAGACTTTCGCCCTCGGTGGAGCCTTTGCGAGCGGCCCATGTCCGAAGCAGGAGGCCTTGGAGGGCGGCTGCGCAGCGTCAAAGGGGCCATTCGCGCGTCGGAGGAGGCGCACTCCGCTAAGGATGACCGCATGCGGCTCCTGGAAGCGGAACGCGCGGCGGCCGTCTCATATGACACGGAGCGTGTGGCATCGACTTAGCAGCAGCGGTGGTGGGCGTGGCGGGTTGCTCCAGCAGGTTGTCGTCTTGGAGGAAGAAACGGCCGCCTCGGCGTGTCCACGAGGGAGCGGGATGAGCGCGGGTGCCGCCTCGGTAGCGGCGTGGGAGGCTATGTTGTAGAAGGTACCCTTGAAAATCTCATTGCCGAGTACCGCCGCTCCTTCGGACGAAGAGCTTCCACGGACACTTCGACGGATTGCGGAAGCTACCGATCTTACTCAGGCGGCCACGACGTCCTTTGGCAATCACTGCTCCTATATGACTGCTTGTCTAGCGTGTGCTCTTCTCCATCACTGGGGCTCTTTGTCACATCGGCCGAATTGGACGACCGCGGTGGAGATGCGGTGGGGCGGGGTGATGTCGGTGCGTCGCGCGCCGTTCAGCCCGTCGTTCGGTTTTTTCACGAGCGGATCTGGGAGTATATCGGGGAGGTCACGACGAAGGTGGAGCTGCAGCGGAATATGTATGGCGAGGGGAACCTTGGCAAGTGGCTTGATGAGGTTGCCCGGCGCGACGATGACAGGGCCGATGGTTCAAAACAGGTGTGACCCCGGGTTCTTGTACATTGGTGTGTGTTGTAAGCTTGTGTACTCCGTGCCGCGAATGAAGTGACAGTTGCTTCGCTTCTTTGATCGACCTTGCCACTTTGCTCCGAGCAGCTGGCCGATGGGGACCTGCTGCTGGTTTCTGACGTCGTAACCTGGCGCCGCTTTTGTCGCTGGTGGCGGGCCGAAGACTCACTCGACATCTGGGCGAACCGACCCTTGGCAGGCGAGACTTCGGCGCGAAAGGTCGTCCAAGCGAAGCCAGATGAGTAGTGCTGACCCGCCGGGTTTTGTAAGAACGTTGTGGCAGCGTGGTAGACAAGCCGATTCGTCACCGCTGTCATTTTTTGGATGCATGCACTTTGCGCCTTGTTTTTTATGGGGCTTGAGGGTTAGTAGGGGCAGAAGGTTGGGGTAGGGGTGGAGCTGGGGCGTAGTCGAAGTAGACGTGCGAGGGCTCCGTCCTCTACTCTCCGAAGTGGTGGCAGCGGAGCTGGCGCCTAGTTGGAATAGAGGCGCGAGCGCTCCGTCCCCTACCCTCCGAAGTAGTGGCAGCGGAGCTGGCGCCTAGTTGAAATAGAGGCGCGAGCACTCTGTCCCCTACCCTCCGGAGTGGTGGCAGCGGAGCTGGCGCCTAGTTGAAATAGACGCGCGAGCGCTCCGTCCCCTGGCACCATACGACTGCGAGGGAGGTGTCCCCTGGCCATCGTCCGTTGCGTTGGGCCCCGCGGGATAAGGGGGACGCGTTGTGTGTAGCAAGCGTAGACCTGGTGTGGGGCAACGCTATCACACCACGTGCTCCTGGGGCGAGCGATGGGACTCTTAAAGCATAATGTCTGCGGTCTTGCTTCTGGGGCTCTTTAAAAAGGGGTCGAGTGGTCGAGTGGAGCGGCACTCGCCTTCCCGGACATCGCACCCCCACAACTTCTGGTAAAACTATGGTCCTCGGTGTGTTCCAACTTCGCCCAGTAGTGTCGAGGGCTCCAGAACGCGGCTGATGCCGTCTGGGCGATCGCGGGGTGGGGCATCCCGCCCATGTGGGGGGATGCGACACCACGATGTGTTTTTGCCTCGCCCGTGCGCTGAAGAGCCGCAGTTGGTGCGGGGTAGTGAGCAATTCACTTGTACCTCATCAGGGCCGCTCCTAGCGTCAGGAGTAGACTGCTATGGCATGCCGGCGAGGCCACGTCCGCCGTCTTTGTCTCGTCTGACGCTGTTCTCTCCCGATTTCCTCCACAGGATGAGGGAGTAGGGGCTTAGCGCTGCGGCACCACAGGGGGCCGTGCTGCTCCAAAGATGGGCGTCGACTCCTCCAGCTCGGGGTGGCACACCCTGGGGGGCCTTGGGCATTGTCCGTCTTGTGGCGCCTTATTGTGGTGGCGCTGCATCCCGAGCTCGAACGTCAATGGACATTCGCTGGGCGCTTCTGCGCGGAGGCTGCGTCGCGTGGCGCCTGCGCGAGCGTTTGGTTTCTCAGCTTCTCTGCAGAGGCGCTGGCCATTGAGCTCCTGCGCCGCCTGCTTGATCGGCATGCAGAAGTATTAAGCGTAAGCCCCACGTTGAGGTCTTGCGCCTCGCTCCTGCACTCGCGGCCGCCCGTCCATGCGGTGCGCGCGGTTTGCCGAGATCGTGCGAAGCCTTTGGAGTCCATGCACCGTTGTATGTGGACTCCGACAAGTGCGTGGGAATATCATCCACGTCTTGTTTATACTCCGGAGAGTACGCGTGGTGAGAACACCAGCGCGTGCGCGGGACATCCGCGTCTTGTTTAGACTCAGTAGAGTGCGCAGGGAAAACATCCGCGTCTTTGTTTGTACTTCGGAGAATGCGTGGGACTGTCAACCACGACTTACTTAAACTCCGAAGGGTACGCCAACGCGCGCGCGGGACATCCGCGTCTTGTTTATACTCAGTAGAGTGCGTAGGGAAAACATCCGCGTCTTTCTTTGTACTTCGGATAATGCGTGGGACTGTCAACCATGACTTACTTAAACTCCGAAGGGTACGCCACACGCGCGGGACATCCGCATCTTGTTTATACTCAGTAGAGTGCGCAGGGAAAACATCCGCATCTTTGTTTGTACTTCGGAGAATACATGGGATATCAAACCACGACTTACTTAAACTCGAAGGAATGCATGGCTTGCATGCGCAGAACATCCGCGTCTTGTTTATACTCAGTAGAGTGCGCAGGGAAAACTTCCACGTCTTTGTTTATATTTCGGAGAATGCGTGGGACTATCAACCACGACTTACTTAAACTCCAAGGAATGCATGCGCGGCGCGACATCCGCATCTTGTTTATACTGAGTAGAGTGCGTGGAGAGAAGCGGGGAAAACATCTATAACCTTTCGATTATGAGCAGTGAATAGCATCTGTCTCTCTGCATCTATAACCTTCCTCCTTGGTTGTGTATGAAGCCAAAGTATATTTTGCTATCGATACTTATCCAAGGGCCAAAGTAACCTGAGAATGATATTGATATCTACCTAGCACCGTTGGTGGAAGATCTAAAAATCTTGTGTACATGTGTGGGATGCGTACAAGCGAGAGAACTTCAATTTGCGCTCCTTATTGTTCTGCACCATACATGATTATCCTGTCCTTACTAACTTTAGGCCAAAAGGTGCCAAAGCTTGTACTCACTTGCTTAGATGGTGTGTGGGCTGAAAAATTCATGCAAAACCGTGTACATACATCACCGTCGGCTCCATTGGAGGGCTCACCCATACCGCAAGATGAAGAAATAATTTGTGAGAGAGAAGTAGGATAGTTCAACTCCAAGGCATTCGATACTTATCCAAGGGCCAAAGTAACCTGAGAATGATATTGATATCTACCTAGCACCGTTGGTGGAAGATCTAAAAGTACTGTAGAACGAAAGGGTACATGTGTGGGATGCGTACAAACGAGAGAACTTCAATTTGCGCTCCTTATTGTTCTGCACCATACATGATTATCCTGTCCTTACTAACCTGTTAGGCCAGAGTACAAAAGGTGCCAAAGCTTGTACTCACTGCTTAGATGGTACCGAGAGTGTGTGGCTGAAAAATTCATGCAAAACCGTGTACATACATCACCGTCGGCTCCATTGGAGGGCTCACCCATACCGCAAGATGAAGAAATAATTTGACAGAGAGAAGTAGGATAGTTCAACTCCAAGGCATTTAAGCGGAAAAAAGGTTTATAATATGGTTAAGATTTTAGATGTTGTTCTTGGAAAGGGACGTAAATTGAGGGCTCATGAGAAAAACATCTGGAAGAAGAGATCAATATTTTGGGACTTACCTTATTGAGAGTACCTAAATGTTTGACACTACATCGATGTTATGCACGTAGAAAAGAATGTATGTGACAGCTTGATTAGTATCTTACTGAACATTCGTGATAAAACAAAGGACGACGTCAAAGTACGGCTTGACTTGGCTGATATGGACATCAGGCCTGAATTAGCACTGACAGAAACAGATAATAGACGAACGTACCTTCCCGCTGCGTGTTACGCTCTTGTCGAGATCTGAATATGCAAATTCGGTCTCTCTGTGTAAACTGCACTAGTCCAGGATCACGCTAGTGCACACAGTCAAACATAGATGTCATCACAATCATACGCACGATAATAATAAAGGAAAACTCGAATATCGATAAAATATCAAAGATACGACCTTATGGCCAAGCTTACAATATCTCTAGCCGGAAGGGCTTAACAAAATAGCAGCGGAAATCCAAAATAAAGCGTAGCGGCCAATCGACAAACCACGAGGCTATCGGTGGAGAAGCGAAGCCTAATCAGTGAAGTCATCGTAGTACTCTCATACGGAACCTCCTCGATAGTACTCCTCTCCCTCAACTGAGCAACATGGGCATAAAGCCGTGAGTACATTGGTACTCAGCAAGTCGTTTGTAACAAATGAATGCAATATAATATGCAAGGCTTACCAAAGGAAGGCTGAAAGGTTAATTTGCCTAAAAGCATTTCACAATGAAATATAATAAATAACTTTAAAGCGAAAGTTAACTGAAAGCAGTAATAATAAATAATCAAAAGAATAAACATGAACCACTTGTGAACACCAATTCACAAGCTAAACCCAAAGTGAACTACCTGTCCACTCCCAACATAAACCACCAAGTTATAAGTGAAACACTAACCCTCGTGTGAAATCCCCGAGCAATGTCCATGACCGAGGACGCGGCTATTCGAATAGTTTTACACTCTGCAGAGGTTGCACAACTATACCCACACGATGTGATTAGCCTAGGCCTAAGGTAATCACAATAAGGTCTTTACGATGCTCTACCTTAACTCAATCCTGCCCGCTAGGGTTTCGCATCATACCCCCCTTGCGCCACATGGAAATCAGCAACCATGTTCATCACGATGGCAGAATTGGAATTGAGGTATTACAAATTAATCAACCAGGTCCATCCCATAATAGACATGTGGTTTGCGATTAAGCTCGGATCAATGGCGCACAAAGTTAAGTCCTTAACATTACAGCGAGACTACCACATCCCCAAAGTACATCCGTACTTCCCCCTTCTTGCCACGATCACTGCTTGAGTGCAAAAACTACAATTGTATAACCAAGCCAACGTCACACCAATGACGTGGCATAAATTTTATTAAACGTGGCACCAACCACAATTCCATATATCATTAAATCAAATTAAAATTTAACATGTGATGATAAGGCCATTCGCAATTATAAGCGACACTAAGCATCTACTCATACAACCCATGTGACAATAAACATACATCACTAGTAAATTTTCCAACCTATGGTGACAAGGGCAACATGGCATTCCAAAATAACAAGGAGGATAAACTCAATTGGGGCGATAACTACGGTACAAGAGTTTGAATAAAAATAGCGATGCAATGTAATTTAAAATAAAATAATTAAATAATAGATTGCAAACTGGGTTCAACATGTTCAAAGGACACGACTTGCCTTGGTTATGCTCGGCGAGTACTCCACGGTCTTGGTGCGGAACCTGCTCCTCGAATCGAATCTAACGAGAAAGCGACCAAAAACAAAGAAACACATAAAATGATAAGCAAATGAACTCCAAATTTCACAAAACCAGAACCAACGGTGAGAGCTCGATTTTAGATGAATTTAGAACAAAGAACAGGTCAATCGGAGCTAGGGCGGAGGAGAATGGGCTCGAAAAATTAAACCAAAATTAAATCGGAAAATCGGAAAAGTTCTTGTCTTTGTGGACCGGGCGCCACGGGAAACCGGGTCCACCGTGAGACTCGGTCCACGAAACGTGCACGCAGGTGGCGGCGGGGCGCGCGCATGCTAGGGCTGGCGTGGCGCGGCATATCTTGCCACGTGGCGCGGTGGCGTGGCGGCGTGGCATGTCCACATGGAATGCCACGTCGGCTAGAGCTGCGTGGCTCGGCGCGGCGAGCGCGCGTGTAGTCTGCGAGATCCGGCGGCGGGGCGCGGGCCGCGGCCGGATCTGAGCCCTCGGCTCGAGATCTGGCGAAGCGGCGGAGATCTGGCGGCGAGGTGAAGCGGCGCGTCGCGCGGCTTATCAGCAGCGTCGCGCGGCGGCGGCGAGGCGAAGCGATGTCGATGTGGCCGCGCGGGAGCGGATCTGCGGCGCGTGGCGGCGGCCGTCGGCGTCGCGGCGCGGCGCGCGCGAGCGCGGTCGCGGCGAGTAGTGAAAAGCGGCGCTCTGGCGGCGAGCGACGCGGCGATAGGGGCAGCGCCAGCGCGGGGAGCGGCGTGGAGAGGCTCACCGGGCAGCGGCGGCGGCGACTCGGCGATGACGGGCGGCGCCGCGCGCGCGCGGCGGCGGCGAGTGGCTTCGAGAGCAGCGGCGGCGCGTGGAGGCGAAAGCTAGGGTTGGCGGCGGCGAGCGGCGCACGCGAACCAAGGTGGGCGGCGGGGTTTTAACACGCGAACGAGGCCATCCCGATCGGATCGGCGGCGGTTGCAACGCGGGCGAAGTTTGGGCGGCTGGGATGCGGCGTGGGCGATCCGTCGATCCGCGGATACCGCGCGAGTTAGGGTTAGGATTCTGTGCGGCGCGCAAAGCGGCGGAGATCGGCGCGAGCGCGCGATCGCGCGGCGAGCAGCAGCTGCGAGGCAGGCGGCGAGCGGGGCTGATGTGCGCCAGCGTGTTAGCCCGAATGCGCGGCCAGCGTGGCGGCGCGGCGTGTCGAGCGGCGCGAGGAAGCGGGCGGGCGCGAGGAAGGGCGTCTGGCGCGCGGGCGCGGGGATGCGCGACGCGTGGCGGGAGGGGAAGATCGGGCGGCGGGGAGATTTTCTAATTTCTTTTCCTTTTCCAAAAATTCAAATAAACTTCAAAGAGCTCTAGAAAATAGCAAATAAATCCCAAAAATTCACCAAAAATACCAGAAAATTCCTTAAGACCTGAAGAATTCAAATAAAATATTTTCAGCTTATGTTAATGTTTATTTTAATCATATTAAATCTTTGAAAATTCTAAAAATTCATTTAAAGCTTGAATTAAATTTAGAAAATTCTAGAAAATTCATTTTAAAATCCTGGCTTTAAAATTGACAGACAAACAGGATGTTACAACTCTGTCCAAGGTCGAGAAAACAGAACTGTGTCAGTGCTTGCATGGTGTCAAAGTTCCGCCTGGTTACTCTAGCAACATGAAGAAACTTGTTTCAATACAAGATTTGAAGTTAAATGGCATGAAGTATCATGATTATCATGTGCTGATGACACAGATGCTCCCTATTACAATTAGAAATATTTTGCCAATCAAAGTTCAAGAGACAATCATGAGGCTATGTTTTTTCTTTAACACAATTGCTCAGAAGGTTATCAATTTCGAAGGACTAGATGCTCTGTAGGACGAGGTGGTGATGACTCTATGTCATCTTAAGATACATTTTTCTCCTTCGTTTTTCGATATCATGGTCCATCTCATTATTCACGTTGTGTGGAAGATAAAAATGTACGGGCCCGTATTCCTACGCAGCATGTACCCGTTTGAGTAGTTCATAGAAATTCTCAAGTACTATGTACAGAATTGATCTCGACCGGAGGGCAGCATCATTGAAGGTTATGCAAGCGAAGAAGTCATTGAGTTTTGTATCGATTATATAGCTCAGATTGAACCAATAGGTGTGCCTCAATCTCGTCATGAGGGGAGGCTCAAGAGTATTGGAACTATCAGAAGGAAAGCAATCACTCCAGATATGGACGCGTATGCTCAAGTCTATTTCATAGTCTTGCAATACATGACTTAAGTTGCCCCTTATGTCGACCAGCACAAGCATGTGCTTCGGCAATAGAATCCAGAGCGGACGGATGTTTGGATCCTGAGGCAACACAACAATCGGTTCAACCAATGGTTGAAGGAGCAAATCGCTAGAAGCATGTTAAGTGAGATGTTGATATGGTTGGCAAAAGGGCCAACATTGACAATTGTGACATGGCAAGGATATGCCATAAACGGGTACACATTCTATACACAGGCTCAGGATGTAAAGTGTACTAACCAGAACAGCGATGTCCGCATAGGTGCGTTCAATACCGATGGGGTGAGAAACTAGTACTATAGGTTCATAGAAGAGATTTGGAAGCTCGACCACGTGGTATTCAAGATCCCCTTATTTTGCTATCGTTGGGTGCATCTCCCACAGGTAAAGGTTGACAAGTATGTTGTCACTACCGTGGACTTTCAACGTGTCGAATACAAAGACGAACCATTCGTACTCGCTAACCAAGTTTTTCAAGTTTTCTATATAACTGACCCGGTAAATAAGAAGCGACATGTAGTTCTTTATGGAAAAAGAAGAATTGTTGGAGTAGATAATGTAGTGGACGGGGACGAATACAATCAATTTGACTAGTTACCATCTTGTAGAAATGGCATAATGGTCAATGACGAACAACATGACGAAACTAGTTACATACGCATATGTTCAAGTATATGTGTATGATGGCTTATTAGAACACTTGTATGAATATATGTTCAAGTATATAATGGCTTATTAGAATATATGTTCAAGTATATGATGGTTTATTAGAACACTTGTATGAATATATGTTCAAGTATATGATGGCTTATTACAACACTTGATATATATGTACTTTTCATATTTATATACTTGGCTTATTAGAACACTTGATAACTCTTGAAGCTTCAAGTATGCATTGTATGAATATATGTTTCTGTATATGTTACATATGAATATATATACTTACGAATATATATACTTATGAATATATGTTAAATCTTACTATACATATAAGAGAAGGCTAATATGTCATCTGCGCATTCTTCAACATCACATGAATCGTTAGCTCTAAAATCAAAACGCCAAAGAAAAGGACTATCGAAAAAGCCTCAGTGCCAATTTACCATCACAGAGGTCGATGGATCTAGGACCCCTCTTCTTCCTCACCGAGCAGCATATGCATTTCAAAGAATGATCGGAATAGTTGCACGAGCAATTAAGATCACATTCGATTCGAGAAAAGATCGTAGTGAGACTCAGAAATGTGAGCTGTTGATAAAGATTTTTGCATCATTCGAGATCTCAGAAGAACACCACGACTCTGTGCTATGACATGCCTTACTAGCGGCGTGCAAAGCATGGAAGAACTTCAAGAGCGTGCTTGTCAAGCACTACGTCGAGAAGGATCTAACGCCCTTTCATAAGTATCCATTCCTAAAACCACAATGGGAAGAGTTCAAAGCGATGAAGATGACCGAAGATTTCAGAAGTGCAAGTGCGGCGCACAAGGCCCTTCAAGCAAAAATTACACACCCTCACAGACTCGGCACAGCTGGGTATACAGGTAAAATCTCGAAGTGGAGGAAGGAGGATGAACAGACAATCTTGCGGGACATCGCCCCGCCATTTGCCATGATCCCAGGTGAGTGCGCTCGAAATTGGATTAGAGCGAGGTCATCTACTACGTCATTGGGGGACATCTCCTCCCGAATCCCTGCAGACCAAGAAGTGTCCCACCGCCTGGTAAGATATCGAATTTCGTAACTTGTAATTACTTCATAACTTTGTAGGAAGTGAAATGACATGATGGGCTCTTGCAGGATGCATTGAGTGTATGTAACATCCCAAAAATTTATCCCTTTATTTAAAAATTAAACCAGAGAATTTATTTGATTTTCCTGGAGTTATTTCAAAGTCCTGATTAAAAACTTCTGTTATTAAAAGATCAAATTAAGTTCATTGCATTTCTTGTAAATCAAACAAATGTATTTCACTTTCCTAAAGTCAAATCTGTGATTATATTAATTTTTAGAATTTTATAAAGAATTAAAAACTTCCTCTTAAGTCAAATGTGCTTTTTCAAAATATACTTATCAAATTTGGTGGAAAATATTTTTATTAAGTCCCAATTAGTCCCGAAGGTTCTCTGAATTTTTCTGGATTTTCAAAATTTATCGGTATTTTTAGAGTTTCCTAAAGCTTAATAGCATTTACGGAAATTCAAAAGAAAGAAAATCCAAAAACCCTCCTCGGTAGACGCGTGTCGACCATCGGACCACCTCCACCCGCCGGATCTGATCTCGGCGCGTCGTCGTCACTTACGGTTCAATCCGCCCTTCCCCATCCTCGGACCGGCGCGTGGCAAGCATCGGGCGTCCACCTCCGCCCGATTCAATCCCCACCGCGCCCTCACTTAACCGCTTCACGCGTCCTCTTCCCTCCGCTCGGCGCGTGGCGTGATCCACACCGCCCTCGTTGCGATTTCAATCGCGACCGTTCCTTGTCACTTCAAACACTCGATCGGGTTAGATCTAAACCCGTTGCGGATTGCATCTCGATCGTCCACGGTCACTTACGGTTCGACCCGATCCAGCGGTTGCCCTCTCGCTCAGCGCCACTTGTCAAACATCGGCCGTTCTCCTCGCCCTTTCCGTTTTCCTTCTCTACCGCGTGCGGGCCCCACTGTTAGGCCCGCCGTCTCCGCCCCTTTCCTTTCTTCCTCGCGCGATCACCGCCCGCTGCCGCCGCCATCAATCGGAAACCAAGCTTTAATAACCGGTTTCTTATAAATAATCCCAGCGCCCGGTACATTCAAATCGCGCCTACCGCACCATCCGAGGCATAATCAGCCCTAATTGTGGCCGTTTCCGTGCCACCTTAAACCTCGAGCCGTTGCAACTCGTGAGATTTGCTCGACCGTTACCTCCTCCTCGGCCTATATAAGGACTCCCGTGCTTCCCCTCCCACACGCCACCCCAGAGCCTCGGGCGCATAATCAAGCCCGAGGTCTCCTGCGCCCGAATCCCGCGCGGCTTCAAGCAACTCCGGCGAGCAATCACCGCGGCTCGAGCTTCCCGCTTCTCGCTGGTGCCTCCCGACCTTCTTTGGTGCCCGGCGAACACGGCGACCTCTCCCGAGCTGCTGCGTCGCGGAACCTCTCGCCGCCGTGAACCCTTCTCAGACCGCCGCCCCTCTCCGCGATTTTCCTCTCGGTCATCCTCGGTCTCCGCGCAAGGTACCGATGCACTCCCGCGTCCTCCTCGTCATTTTGATACCCTCGGCGGCGCGCCGTTCACGAACTCGGCGACCATCGAACCCGCGCGCCGCGCCGCCGGTCGGGCCACGTCGGCCGTCGGGCGACGGCAGCTGCGTGGCAGCCGGTGGCGGCGGTCGGCGCCACGCCCGGCGCCACCCGCGCGCTCCTCGCCACCTCGCGCGCGTGCGCCACGTCGGCATAAAGCGTGGCGTGGCGACCACGCGGCGACCACGCGGCGGCCCGTGGCGCCACGTCGGCGCCACCCGTTCCCAGCGCGCGCGCGCCACCTCTCCCTTCCCTCGGATACATGGACTCGGTCCATGACACCCTTTAGAAAAATAATTCGTCTGACGTCATAAATCCTTTTCGGTTTAAAATAAATCCAGAAATACCCTTTTTCTTTTATTTTGAATTTAAACTTTGGATGGCTATAACTTTTGCATTTTAACTCCAAATTGACCCATTCAAATTTCTAAATTTTTCTAAAATCATGATCTATCCATTTCTGGAATAATTTTGAAATTTTGAAATTTATTTAAATTTTATTTGAATATATTTTGTAATTCCAAGGATTAAATTTAAATTAAAACTTCCAATTTCTTTTAAAAGCCTCAATTCCTTTTTAAGAATTGTTGACCCACATCCAAAATTCAAAATTCTGTCTCCCAGTTTATTTTATAATTTTTGGAAGTTATTTGGATTTCATTTGAATTTTGTTTTGAATTTGCTTTGAATTGACTCTTTCGTTAGATATTGACGATTCCGGAGAGTTTGAATTCGACGAATCGCAGCAAGACTTCGATCAAGGCAAGTTACACCATTGACCATGTTGAACCTAATATTTGAATTTATTTATATTGTTTTACTGTATATGCATGCGTATCTTTACTCAAATTTAATTCAAATTTGTTTTAAATTTAGTTATACCCATAATCCTTTGATTATAGCCCAATTTGAATCTCGAATTCTGTACCTTGTCACCTAGCTGAAAACTAGTGAGTACCATAGTATTGACTAGAAATTTTATAGAATGCTTAGCACGGCTTAGTATAATTTTAGGTGGGATTAATGTCTTTCACGAGGAAATGCGATTTAAAAATTGAGTTCTTGACTTGGTGAGTCAAGGATGGATCATGAAAATTGTTTAAAAATGAAAATAGAAACTTATGTTTTGGACTTAGGCTAATGGTTAGGTGGTGGGTACCGGCATGCCTCGTGTTTGGTGACACCTGGTTGATTGTCGTGTGCGGGAATGTGGTTGGGCCTAAACCAACATAAGGACCATTTTGTGATTCATTTCTGAAGTCACCGTACTACCACAAGTCCGGTATGGGACGGACTGGCTAAGTAATTTGTGAAGCTCAAACATAGTCTCGCTATAGGTGAATGTGGCGCGGCGTGAGGTGTGGGAAGTCTCACATGGCACGAGAGGGCTCCAACTCGTGGATTCGAGTTGTGGTGAAACCTTAGTGGCGGCGTGATTATTTTGGCTATGGATCATCGAACAGCCTTGTCATGAACTCCCGCCGCACACCTAAGGCGGTGTGTTTATCGCGTGGCTCAAGTGAGAGGAATGTCTTGTGGGTAAAGTTGTACACCTCTGCGAGTTAAAAACCTATCTAGATAGCCGTGTCCACGGTCATGGACATCTTGAGTAAAGTTGTCCTGATTAGACTTGGATTTTATAAACTTGGTTTTGAGCAAACAAATAGCGATCTTGGTTACGATCGGGTGGATTCCGTGGATAGGTTAGTGTGGGTTGGAGCCTACACCAACGATAATACTTGTTAAAATAATGTTTCACATCTTGTATTAAAGCTCGACTTTTACGTATTTACATTATTGTATCTAAATTCAAGTATTGCTTTCGCACATTGCCTATTAAGCCTTCCTTTGATATCCATTATGCATGCATCAACTCTGTTATAATTCTGGTGTGACTTGCGTAAGCATTTACTTGCTTACCTTGGGAGTACTACGTACTCACCTTGCTAAATCTGTTGCGGACTTCGGCGGCGATTACGGCGGTGAGGACTACTTGGTAGTAGGGCGCGTCTTCTGATCATTCGCTTTGTGGGAGGCTGGATGGGCTGTCTTTGCCACCTTTACTATCTTCCATTGTTTTTGTTTATTTTGTTGGCCTTGTGCCCTTATTGTTAGACTTGGCCTTAAGGTGTATTTTAGTTTAATAATATCTCGTGGTTATTTTTGCATGATATACATTCTTTGTTAAACTGTGTGCACTAGCTTTTCACAGGATAGTGCGATTTACGGAGGGCTCGGAGTTGTTGTTCGGGTCCCGGCAGAAATGGTATCGAGCAACAATGGCCCTAAGACTTGACCTAAGCTAGAGACCAACCTTAAGAATATATTTTCATAAGAAATGCCTTTTAATAACATCTCTTCCTTTTCTCAATCTCTTTACCAAACTGTTTACTAACTCCTCTCCTCCTCCAAAATTTTAGATGGAGCAACCCACCCACGTCTCCCATGGAACCCTTGCGGACTCTTCGCCGATGACTGTATAACCTCATGCAAGAGCTCAACTTCCGCCGTACCCCTCTACCGGAGTATGTTGGCATGTATGGAGACGAGGCAGCTGGAGGTAAGTGAAGATCTTGAGAGATTTGAACAAGCGGAGCCATCTACGTGTTCGCGCACCCCTACCTCGAGCCACCTTCTTGGCCAGATGCGAGGATGCAGCAGAGGCCATTCGCCAGTGCGGAACATCTCGCTCGAGACTTGCTGCGCACCAATTTCGCTACTTCCCCATGAAGACTACTCGTGGGCTGCGACGACTTCGTCTACAGTATGAGAGCAACCCCGCCTCATCGGTGGTGGAGTTCACCAAGTCCATGGATCACATGTACCAGACCACCACTGGGCGAGTGCACACCGCCTGCGAAGCTCGCGCCTGAAGAACTTGCGAGCTCCGTCTTTGAAGATCGAGTTCCACGATTCGGGCCTTTTCAGGAGGCTTGGCGCGGCGCTAGTGTATGAACAACCCGAGTCTTAGAATGCTATCCGTGAGTGTAGTCCTTTATGCTGATCCACGAGACTATTATAATAAAATAAAAAGTTTTGTTTGGCTCTTATTCGTGTTTTCCTTGCTCTTGTGTGTTATTTTGGTGGGATTGTTACTAGAACCTTTCTTTTAGTTTTCTCTCTAAATCTGAAAGCCTCAATAGATGGTGAACACGAGAAGGAACTCCAGCATGGACAACGCTAACCCCGGAGCACAAGGAAGCGATCGGCTCGATTCCACCACCCGCTTGGCGGGACGGATTAGGCACAATTGATGGCCAATCAAAACCAGATTGATCAAGCTGTTAGCTCGAACGATCAACAACCCTCAGGCTCATCATCAACCTGCCCAAGTACCTCCAAATCGTCTTTCTGAGTTCCTGAGGATCAAGCCACCCACCTTCGCCGGCGATCTTGAACCAATGGGCCAGCGACGGTAGCTCGGTCGATTGGCAGAAGGCTGGACATCTTGCGGTGCAGCGATCGGGAGCGAGTCTGTTCGCCTCCCATCAAGCGAGCAGGCCCGCATCTCAATGGTGGGATACTTTCACGCCGCCGCCAACCCGCAAATGGTGACTTGGAATGAGTTCGAGCAAAGCTTTATAAAGCTCATATCTCCACCGGCACCATGGCCTTGAAGAAGAAGGAGTTCAGGTCTGCGCCAAGGAAGTCGTCTTGTCAATGAGTGCGTACAAAAGTTCAACCAGCTGGCCGCTATGCGCGGAAGATGTGGCTTAGATGAAGCCAAGCAAGAAAGGTTCATGGAGGGCACGAATGACAACATATCGATCTGGTGATATCGGTGACTATCTTGACTTCCACCGGCTAGTCGGTGGGGCCATCCGCGGAGAGAGCAAACACATGGAAATGGAGACTCGGAAGAAAGGATGGCGGACGGAGGAACAACTGCGGAGGTTCTTTCAAGAATCGCGATACTCCTCTGCACTCAAACAAGTTCGGACCCGAGCGACAACTTCAAGAACGATCGAGTAGGTTCAAGTCTTCCACCGCCGCCGCCGTTTGGGCCAACGCGGCGATTCCAAAGCAACGCACCCGGCAACGGTGGCAGTGCGGAGAAGCGATCATGGCGGCGGACTAACACGCTACTCTGCAAGGAACGGGGCACTTTGCCAAGGTGTGCCCCAAGAAGACTCAGCGGCGGCAACTTTAGGAGCCTCGGAAGTCGAACCGGGGCAGCGAAGCGCGAGACCTTCATCAAGGGCGAGTGAACCACGTGATAGCGAGAAGAAGCCCGAGCTGCACGGATGTCGTCTTTGGGTATGTTCCTTGTCAATTCGGTACCCGCATCAGTTCTTTTGATTACGGAGCATCACATTCCTTTGTATCAAAAACTTTTGTGGATAAGCATGGGTTGGGCATGGTAACTCTTAGTAACCCCATGATAATTCACTCCCGGGAGCGAGAAATGAGATCGGGGACCTTGTGCCGAAAGTAGAAGCGCTCATAGATGGAACCCGATTCTAGCCGACCTTTTGGTCTTGGAATCGCAAGGATTAGATGTCATTCTCGGAATGAATTGGTTAGCCAAGAACCAAGGTCGGATCATTGTGCTACGGATCCATCACCCTCACCAATGACCGGGGTATAGAAGTGGTCTTCTCTCCTCAAATCCGAAGCGGAAAGAATGTGCCCTTTTCCATCTCCAAGTCTTGGAAGAGGTGCGATAGTGCGGGAATACCCGGATGTTTTCAGGAGCTGCCGGGAATGCCACCGGATAGGAGATCGAGTTTGTGATTGACCTAGTCGAGGCACCGCCCCAATTTCCAAGAGACCATATCGGATGCACGCTAGCGAGTTAGGAGAATTGAAGAATCAACTCAAGGAATTAGAAGACAAAGGTACATCCGACCCGGTTTGTCACCGTGGGAGCATCCGTCTGTTCGTCAAGAAAAAGGGCGAGAGTTTGAGCTATGTGTGGACTCTGAGCACTCAATGGCGTCACCATCAAGAATAAATACCCCCTTCCCGGGATCGATGACCTACTCGATCGGTTGAAAGGAGCGGTGTCTTCTCCAAGATTGATCTGCGATCGAGGATACCATCGGTGAAGATCCGTGAAGAAGACATTCCCAAAACGCCTTCTCCACGGATATGGACATTATGAGTTCACGGTCATGTCATTTGGGTGACCAATGCACGACCTACTTCATGAGTATGATGAGCGGTGTATTTATGAAATACTTGGACAAGTTTGTAGTAATCTTCATCGACGACATCCTCATCTACTCAAGAATGAAGAAGAGCATGAGCGGCATCTCCGAACAACGTTGGAAAAGCTTGGAGCATCAACTCTTTGCCAAATTCAGCAAATGTGAATTACGGCTAAAGGAGGTTGCCTTCCTCGGACATATCGTGACAGTAGAAGGAATCGCGTAGATCCTTCAAGGTAAAGCGATAATGGAGAGGAAGCCACCAAAGTCCGTAACAGAAGTCAGGAGTTTTCTTGGACTTGCGAGTTATTACCGTCGGTTCATAGCGAGGTTCTCAGAGACAGCCAAGCCAATGACCAGATTGCGGAAAAAGGAAAAGAAGTTCGAATGAGCGAAGGCTTGTGAGCGAGTTTCCAAACCCTTAGAAGAGACTAGTCTCGGCACCGTGCTTGTCTTGCTGGATGTGCATAAAGGCTTGAGGTCTTCGTGGCGCCTCGCTTTGGGCTTAGGCGTGTTACGATGCAAGAAGGCAAAGTGGTAGCCTCGCATCCCGCCAACTCAAGCCTCATGAGTGCAATTATCCTACTCATGACTTAGAGTTAGCGCGATGAGTGCTGCGCCTTAAAAATCGGCGCCACTATCTTATTGGTAACCGTTGTGAAGTATACGGACCATAAGAGTTTGAAGTATATCTTCACCGAGCGAGAACTCAACTTTGAGGCGGCGAAGATGGTTGGAGTTGATAAAGGACTCGACATCGGTATACATTACCACCGGAAGCGAATGTGGTAGCGATGCCTTAGCGAGAAATCTTATGCAAACATGGTGATATCGGAAGAAGACCGGACCCGACTTGGGGAGAAGTCGCCGTCTAAGTCTAAACCCGATGGGACCGGGCACTCGCCACCGGAGATACAACGGCTTGCTGAACAAATTAAGGAAGCTCGAGACATGGGCGAGGATATTCAAGAAATCAAAAGAATATGAGAAGAGGCAAAGCACGAGGATTAGTGAAGATGAGCATGGCGCGGTTTGGTTCGAGAACGCATCTGTGTACCAAACAATCGAAATCAAAACCACGATTACGAAGGAGGCTCATGACACCCCATACTCAATCCACCAGTCGCACCAAGATGTACGAGGATCGAGGAAAGATATTGGTGGGTTAGTATGAAAAGGAAATCGCGAATTCATTGAAGCCTCGACACACATCAGCGAGTCAAAGTGAACATCGAGGCCGGCGGGACTCTTGCAACCATTGCCGATTCAGTTGGAAGTGGGAAGAAATCGGTATGGATTTCATAACCGAACTTCAAGGGCGCAATCGGGTTATGATTCAATGCAGGTAATCATAGACCGATTGACTAAAGTAGCTCACTTCATACCAGTCAAAACCACTTATTCGAGGAGCAAGTTAGTTGGTGTACATGTCTCGAATTGTGTGCCTATATGGCGTACCCAAGAAGATAGTGTCGGATCGAGGTAGTCGATTCACTTCGATTTTGGCAAAGTGCATGAAGAATTGGGTAGTAGCTCGGTTTGGCACGCTTACCATCCCAGACAGACGGTCAAGCGAGAAAGAGTTAATCGGATACTCGAGGATATGCTAAGGGCTTATCTGTTGGATTTGGGAGCAGTGGGACCGTTCAACGCCTATCACGGAATTCTCGTACAATAACGGCTACCAAGCGATCTGCGATGGCACCCTTGAAGCCTTGTATGGTGAAAGTGCGGGACCCCCTTGCTTTGGGATCGGCAAGGTGAGCCCCAGAAGCTGGACCAAACTGCTTTGCAAGGCGCGAAAGATCAAGTAAAGAAGATCGAGAGCGGACTAAAGATAGCCGGTCTCGGCGAGAAGAGCTATGCGGATAACCGTCGTCGAGACGACCCTTGTCGGCGACTACGTCTATCTTAGAGTATCCCCACTCGGAGGTGTGAAAAGGTTTCAAGTTAGAGGAAGCTAGCACCACGATATGTGGGTCCTTTCAAGATGCGGACCGAAGAGGTGCGATTGCATATCGATTAGACTTGCCGCCAAGCATGTCGGGGTACGATGTCTTTCATGTCTCACGATTAAAGAAGTGCCTCAGTACCCACAGAGCAAGCCGCCTGAAACCACTGGACCTCCAAGATGACCTCACCTACCGGGAGCAACCAATCAAGATTCTCGAGGCAACTGCGTCGGACGGAAGGAAGACCATTAGATTCGCAAAGTTCGGTGGAGCAACCACACAGAAGGCGAGGCCACACGAGGCGAGAAGAAGATTTAAAGACTAGCCATCCCCATCTCTTTTGCTAGCCATTGCAAATCTAGGTGAGATTTCCTTTAAGAGTAGGTTTGTAACATCCCAAAATTTTATCCCTTTATTTAAAAATTAAACTGGAATTTATTTGATTTTCTGAGTTATTTCAAAGTCTGATTAAAAACTTACATTATTAAAAGATCAAATTAAGTTCATTGCATTTCTTGTAAATCAAACAAATGTATTTCACTTTCCTAAAGTCAAATCTGTGATTATATTAATTTTAGAATTTTATAAAGAATTAAAAACTTCCCTCTTAAGTCAAACTGTGCTTTTTCAAAATATACTTATCAAATTTGGTGAAAAATATTTTTATTAAGTCCCAATTAGTCCCGGAAGGTTCTCTGAATTTTTGGATTTTCAAAATTTATTTGGTATTTTTAGAGTTTCCTAAAGCTTAATAGCATTTACGGAAATTCAAAAGAAAGAAAATCCAAAAACCCTCCTCGGGCGCGCGTGTCGATCATCGAACCACCTCCACCCATGGATCTGATCTCGGCGCCGTCGTCACTTACGGTTCAATCCGCCCTTCCCCATCCTCGGACGGCGCGTGGCAAGTATCGGGCGTCCACCTCTCGCCCGATTCAATCCCCACCGCGCGCCCTCACTTAGCACGCCGCGCGTCCCTCTTCCCTCCGCTCGGCGCGTGGCGTGATCCACCCGCCCCTCGTTGCGATTTCAATCGCGGCCGTTCCTTGTCGCCAAGCACCCGATCGGGTCGGATCTAAACCGTTGCGGATTGCATCTCGATCGTCCACGGTCACTTACGGTTCGACCCGATCCGGCGGTCGCCCTCTCGCTCAGCGCCGCTTGTCAAACATCCGGCCGTTCTCCTCGCCCTTTCCGTTTTCCTTCTCGTGGCGTGCGGGCCCCTGTCGAGGCCCGCCGTCTCGCCCCTTTCCTTTCTTCCTCGCGCGATCACCGCCGCTGCGCCGCCGTGTCGGAAGCGAAGCTTTAATAACCGGTTTCTTATAAATAATCCCAGCGGTACATTCAAATCGCGCCTCCGCACCCCTCGAGGCATAATCGGCCCTAATTGTGGCGTTTCGTCGCCACCTTAAACCTCCGAGCCGTTGCAACTCGGCGAGATTTGCTCGACCGTTACCTCCCTCCTCGGCCTATATAAAGGACTCCCGTGCTTCCCCTCCCCACCGCCACCCCGAGCATCGGGCGCATAATCAAGCCCGGGTCTCCTGCGCCGAATCCCGCGCGGCTTCAAGCAACTCGGCGAGCAATCACCGCCGGCTCGAGCTTCCCGCTTCTCGCTGGTGCCTCCCGACCTTCTTTGGTGCCCGGCGAACACGGCGACCTCTCCCGAGCTGCTGCGTCGTCGGAACCTCTCCGCCGCCGTGAACCCTTCTCAGGCCGCCGCCCCTCTCGCGATTTTCCTCTCGGTCATCCTCGGCCTCGCGCAAAGTACCGATGCACTCCCGCGTCCTCCTCGTCATTTGATACCCTCGGCGGCGCGCCGCTCACGAACTCGGCGACCATCGGACCCAGCGCCACGCGCCACGGTCGGGCCCACGTCGGCCGTCGGCCCAACACGGCGGCTGCGTGGCGGCGGTGGCGGCGGTCGGCGCCACGCCAGCGCCACCGCGCGCCCCTCGCCACCTCGCGCGTGCCATGCGTCGGCATAAAGCCATGATGTGGCAGCCGCGGCGACCACGGGCAGCCCGTGGCGCCACGTCGGCCACCCCCCGTTCCCAGCGCGCGCTGCCACCTCACCCTTCCTCCGGGTCCATGACACGGGCCCCACTGTCGACCTCTGCGAATATATTAATCCTAGGGCTGACGTCATAATCTATAATTTCCTTTAGAAAAATAATTTGTCTGACGTCATAAATCCTTTTGGTTTAAAATAAATCCAGAAAATACCATTTTCTTTTATTTTGAATTTAAACTTTGGAAGGCTATAACTTTTGCATTTTAACTCCAAATTGACCCATTCAAATTTCTAAATTTTCTAAAATCATGATCTATCCATTTCTGGAATAATTTTGAAATTTTGAAATTTATTTAAATTTTGTTTGAATATATTTTGTAATTCCAAGGTTTAAATTTAAATTAAAACTTCCAATTTCTTTTAAAAGCCTCAATTCCTTTTTAAAATTGTTGACCCACATCAAAATTCAAAATTCTGTCTCCCAGTTTATTTTATAATTTTTGGAAGTTATTTGGATTTCATTTGAATTTTGTTTTGAATTTGCTTTGAATTGACTCTTTAGTTAGATATTGGCGATTAGGAGAGTTTGAATTCGACGAATCGCAGCAAGACTTCGATCAAGGCAAGTTACACCATTGACCATGTTGAACCTAATATTTGAAATTATTTATATTGTTTTACTTTGTATATGCATGCGTATCTTTACTCAAATTTAATTCAAATTTGTTTTAAATTTAGTTATACCCATAATCCTTTGATTATAGCCCAATTTGAATCCGAATTCCTGTACCTTGTCACCTAGCTGAAAACTAGTGAGTACCATAGTATTGACTAGAAATTTTATAGAATGCTTAGCGACTTAGTATAATTTTAGGTGGGATTAATGTCTTTCACGAGGAAATGCGATTTAAAAATTGAGTTCTTGACTTGTGAGTCAAGGATGGATCATGAAAATTGTTTAAAAATGAAAATAGAAACTTATGTTTTGGACTTAGGCTAATGGTTAGGTGGTGGGTGCCGGCATGCCTCGTGTTTGGTGACACTGGTTGATTGTCGGGTATGCGGGAATGTGGTTGGGCCTAAACCAACATAAGGATCATTTCGTGATTCATTTTACAAAGTCACCGTACTACCACAAGTCCGGTATGGGACGGACTTGGCTAAGTAATTTGTGAAGCTCAAACATAGTCTCGCTATAGAGTGAATGTGGCGCGGCGTGAGGTGTGGGAAGTCTCACATGGCACGGAGGGCTCCAACTCGTGGATTCGAGTTGTGGTGAAACCTTAGTGGCGGCGTGATTATTTTGGCTATGGATCATCGGAACAACCTTGTCATGAACTCTCCTTGCACACCTAAGGCGGTGTGTTTATCGCGTGGCTCAAGTGAGAGGAATGTCTTGTGGGTAAAGTTGTACACCTCTGCGAGTTAAAAACCTATCTAGATAGCCGTGTCCACGGTCATGGACATCTTGAGTAAAGTTGTCACGCAGTTAGACTTGGATTTTATAAACTTGGTTTGAGCAAACAAATAGCGATCTTGGTTACAGTCGGGTGGATTCCGTGGATAGGTTAGTGTGGGTTGGAGCCTACACCAACGATAATACTTGTTAAAATAATGTTTCACATACTGTATTAAAGCTCAACTTTTCGTATTTACATTATTGTATCTAAATTCAAGTATTGCTTTCCGCACATTGCCCTATTAAGCCTTCCTTTGATATCCATTATGCATGCATCAACTCTGTTATAATTCCTGGTGTGACTTGCGTAAACATTTACTTGCTTACCTTGGGAGTACTTCTGTACTCACCTTGCTAAATCTGTTGCGGACTTGGCCAGCGATTCGGCGGTGAGGACTACTTCGTAGTAGGACGCGTCTTACAGTCATTCGCCTGTGGGAGGCTGGATGGGCTGTGCTGCCACCTTTACTATCTTCCGCTGTTTTTGTTTATTTTGTTGGCCTTATGCCCTTATTGTAAGACTTGGCCTTAAGGCTGTATTTTCGTTTAATAATATCTCGTGGTTATTTTTGCATGATATACATTCTTTATTAAACATGTGTGCACTAGCTTTTCACAGGATAGTGTGATTTACGGAGGGCTCGGAGTTGTTGTTCGGGTCAGGCGGTGTAGAATCTTCCCAAGGATCATTCAGTCAACTAGGGAGAAAGACATACTCTCATGGCATTGGAAAATAAGGAGCACTCGGGTCGTACGAGAGGCCTTGAGCTTTATGTTCATTGGAAACATGGTTTCTCATATAACTACAAATTGTATCGGAGTAGGTAGAGAAACAAAGCCGAGCGTGAGGCACAGCTACGAGAGGAGATCAAGGCATCTCTTAGAGAGAAGCTTGCTGATTACGTCAGAAATGAGATCATCTCTTCTGAGAAAATCGATAGGCCACGCGCTCTGTGCTAACTAGCCCATGCCGTCGAATAGCTGCGCGTCAATCCTGACGAGAAAGTGAGGCCAGATTTCCTGTGGACGACATCCTAGTAATAATTAATATCTCTGGAATGCTCAATCTGTTGATATATCTAAAAATTCATATAAGTAGTATACCTAAATAAATTTGCTAATTATAATTAGAAACACTAATTAACCGGGCTACTTGGGTGGCGCCACCACCGTGTGGCACCTACTCCTTTGCCACGATGGGCATGTGGCGACCCTTTGCCACTGCGGTGGCACTACTACATAAATCATCATCACGAGACGGTTCAAAAATATCATCACAGACGATTTTATGAGCGTCCAGATTAATCGTCGATAATGATCGAGGTCATCATAGACAATTCGGAAGCGTCTATGGTGTAAGTATCACGAGCGGTTTTAACTCAAAATTATGCGTGATATGCTTTTCTACCCCTAAATATGTTTCTGTTTATTAGCTAGCCTCAGGAAATATTAACCATGCCCTCTGAAACAAGCAGATCAACATGTACATGTATACATCAATTCACATCTCAATTTATTTCATAAACATAAAACATCAATTCACATCTCAATTCATTTCACAAACATAAAACATCCATTTGCAAATTAATTAATTAAAATAAAATAAAATATCCATTAACAAATACGTAATTACAATTAATGTCAATCTTATCCCAAAGATACCTTTTCTTCCATCATAAACAGACAATCGTCCATGCAAGCATTGGTAGCTTGTGCAGCCTGATAAGTTTATCGATTATGGATCTGTTCCTTTCGCGAGACCTCGATTCGGTGATAGACCAATAAAAAAATCTACGAGAATCTATAAATAACAGAGGAGGTTTTGAGCAGTTACGAACCAGCGATTAGATCAGGCCACGATAGTTCGTCCCTAGACTAGATCTGGCAGATCTGGCACCGGATCTGGCAGATCTGGCAGCGGATCTGGCAATCCCCTTTCTTTTTTTCTCTTTTCTTTCCTTTCCTCTTCTTTCTTTTCTTTCTCCTCCTTTCTTCTTCCTCCCCTCTTTTTCGGTGCCTGGCCACTGGCTTCTTCTTTCTCCTTTATCGAGACCCGAATATGCAAATCGGACTCTCTGTGTATACTGCACTAGTCTCAGGATCACGCTAGTACCACATCAAACATAGATGTGATTACAACCATATACTGCGCTAAAATAAAGGAAAAAGTCAAATATCGATAAATCTCAAAGGTACAACCTTATGGTCAAGTTTAGAATAGACTAGCCCGAAGGGCTTAACAAAAACTAGCAGCGGAAATTCAAAATAAAGCATAGTGGCCAATCGACAAACCCACAGGCTATCGAGTGGAGAATGAAGCCTAATCCGCGTAGTCGTCGAAGTACTCTCCTTCTAGAACCTCCTGTGGTGATACTCCTCTTCCTCAACTGAGCAACATTGGGCATAAAGCCGTGAGTACATTGGTACTCAGCAAGTCGTTGTAACAAATGAATGCAATATAATATGCAAGACTTACCAAAGGATAGCTGAAAGGTTAATTTGCATAAAGTGACATTTAAAAGGTAAATCTGATAAATAGATTGAAAGCGCAACTTTAAATAAAATAATAATGAATAAGTAATCAAAGGATTGAAATAAACCACTTGTGGACATCCAAAAATTCCAAAAATTTATTTTTAAAGTCAAAGTTTTAAAAACTCCAGAAAATCAGGATGCTACATCCTTTTCTCTTCCTCTCTTCTCTTTATTTCTCACGCACAGCCCTCTCTTCTTCTTTCTTTCTTTTTCTCTTCCTCCCTCCTATTTTCTCACGCTGGCACTGGTGGCTCCTCCCTCCTCTTCCCACACCGTTGGCTCCCTCTTCCCCTTCCTCTCTCGCCACGGGCTCCCTCCTGCCTCCTTCCCCAAACCGGCTCCTCCTTTCCCTCCATGGCTGTCCCCTCTCCCCTCGGTGGGCGGCCGATGGCAGCAACGCAGCCAGGCGGAGCAAGGAGGTGAGTGGCCAGGTGTGGCGGAGTGCGTCTGGCTGCCGATTCTGATAGCTTTACCATGAGAGGAGAAATAGAGCGGAGCGGGCGGCGATCGTCGGAGAAGCGACGAGTGGCGGCGGCCCGGGAGGTGGATGACCGGAGCGCGCACGGGAGAGCACAGCAGCTCGGGAGGCACAGCGCCGGGGAGACACGAAGCGGCGAGCACGAGGAAAAGCTGCGAGAGAATAGGGAGAAGCAAAAGCCAAGCCTTCCTTCCCTCCAGCTCCCCCTTAAATGGGGCGCGATATGAGGTGGGAAATTTGGGCTTCCATTGGCCCGGTAAGATATTCTCCCCTCCTTAGAAATTCGACCCGAATTCTGAATCTCGATAATCTACGCGGGAAACATAGCGAACTATATCAAACAACAAACAATTCTAACTCATACCCATAGTGAACAACTCTGGGTACTTTTCGCTCATGCGGGACTCCAATTCCCACGTCGCTTCTCGCTCAGACTGTTGTGACCACTATACTTTAACATACTTTAACATCCTGTGCCTCAACGCCTTCTCCGATTCCTCTAGAATCCGAACTGGACAGGTCTCGAAGGTGAGGTCTTGCTTAAGGGACAACGGTTCTACAACAATCACGTACTCGGATCCCAAAGTATTTTCTCAACATTGAAACATGAACACATTATGCACTCCTTGCATGGATTCGGGAAGATCTAACGGTATGCGACTTTTCAGTCGTGCGAGTGAAAATGGCCCAATATCTTGTGGGCTAAACTTCCCTTTGCTACCAAATCGCACAATTCATTTAGTGGGTGATACGCTCAAAAGGCACATGATCTCCCACTTCGGATTTTAAATCTCGCCTCTTATTATCCGCATAGCTCTTCGACCTACTCTGGGTAGCTAGCAGTTTCTATTTAATCTCTGCCCCTCATTCCACTGTCCACTAGACCCAAATCACCTTGTGTTTGGTCTATCTGACAAACGTATCTAGCCAACCTTAACGTCTCATAGCATCTGAAATATTTTCCGATCTTTGGGAAAAGCACTCTCATTGCTGGTACAAAAGAGACCACGTCGCTTTTGCTTATAGCAAAGAGGGCTCTTCTCTTTTAAAAGAGAAGTAACACCTCACATTCATAAAATAGACTCTTCTACAAAGCGAAGTCTTTCATAAAGTTAAATCCGATCATAGGATCAACCACTCTCCTACAAACAATCCCCAATCTCCCCACGAGAAAGATCGTTTCCATCACAATGAATCCACAGAGGGTGAAAACCGGATAGGAAATCAGTCCTCAAACAGACACTACTTTAACTTTACCCCAATCTTTTCGCTTTTACTAGCTGTTAACAAATCTAAGGCTCATATACTAAAATATCTAGTACCCGTCAAAGACTCCAACCATATTGACATCTACGATCCATGTCATAGGAATCAAGCAATCAAAACATCAACTCCAAGTGATGATACCTACCACAAGGCATGTAATTCAAGGAAATTCATTCCTCAAAATTTTGCACTCTCCACGCTACCGATAACTCACTAGCTTAAATATCTCATAGGTAACCATCATTCTCCGTAGATGTTCTTGCTTGCAACATCTGGCTGGTTTTTGCCCCTAAGGTTGACTTTATTCTCAATCAATCTTTCACAAAAGATTATAGCCTAAAATCAGCCCATATGCTATTGGCCACACAAATCTTTGCAACCATCTCACTAATCATTTAGGCCCCATAGCCATGACAAGCGAGTACATCTTGTCTGCTTACACAGTTTAGCAAACATCAATTCGCTAATACCTAAGTCATTGACTTTCAGTATCCCGCCTTGAACCTTTCCAAGTCTCACTAAATACTTTATTCCCTCATATTTACTCTACAATTTATCGAACTCCGCTACCTTACTGCACATGACAACACAGTCACCGCGACTATTTAGTGCAAAAACATCACGGTTCGGACAAGGCTCTTTAATCAAAAGGTCATTTCTCAATAAATAATCTCACAAGCACTTGATTGCAAGGCGCCCACTAAATTACACCAGCTCAACTTTAAGGATGATTATTCATCCAGGTTTCAGCACGAATCAATTGTACTCCCAAAAACTGCATTTACTATGATCTTAAGCATGAGATCCATTTGCTCTACGTTTGTAAGCATGCACATAATTTTCTACGAGATGCTGAAACAACTTTAGCCCATGCTTAGAAATTGGCACAAATCCCACTAAGACTGTACAACTTCATCTTCTTAGAATTTAAGTCTCACGACTCTACAACCATTCTCTGTTTAATTTAGCTGGGAGGCTATCCCACATCATAATCTCCATTCTAGTCTTTCCAAAAAATTCCAATAGAATTCTCATATCACAATTATCAAAACCCTCCAAGACATCGATCGGGCCTGTAATCAATCAATCACGATGCGAGATTGGTGGTTTTATGGTCATTCACCTATTACCCATGGAAAGGATAACTCCATGAGGGATTTCCACCAAAACAATAAATCAACATGCTTCTTAGCATGTCTAAGTCACATAGCTAGATTCATCGATTGGGACCACACAAAACACATCATTCAATGGGGCTCAACTATCTAAATAATCTTAATGACCTCTTGGCTCACTAGCATTCTAGGTCCCACTATTAAGCGAGAGATGGGTATGCCCTCTACCCCTCTTATGCAAATACTAAATCCCCATTGAATTCAAA
>CM070677.1:13315520-13338020 GCA_036346265.1 Melocanna baccifera
CTAGTTTGAATGTGATTAGATTTGCTTTAATTGAGTCATCCTTGGGCTGTTGTGCTGCTGGCTGAATGCATAAGCTAGTTTGAATGTGATTAGATTTGCTTTAATTGAGTCATCCTTGAGTCATTTTGTCTTTCTTTGGTCAATGCATATATGCTGAATATATTCTGAACTTTAAAATTGTTGAATTTAGTTTTAGAGCTCAAAGATTGAAATCTTATTTGATATAACCAATTGATGAAGAGCATATGACTTTAGTAGTGGGACGACCAAGATTTAATCTTGTGTAACCTTACTCCTGAAAGCACAAATTATCAATTAAAACTTGTGCTTTTCGCTAGTCTTAATTGGTACATGTTTTATACATTGGTATACATATTCACATTTAGAAGTTTATTGCTTCCTTTAATGAATATGTGTTGTACTTCAAGTGATATGATCAAATCATATGATTACATGCATGTTATATCATTTGTATATGTATTGATACTATCCATGTGTTTATATAATTATACTGGAATTATATTGCTATTTATGCTTATGTCGCAATTATTACAACACCATGATCATGCCCTTGGACATACCAAACAGGTACATTGGAAAGCAGCAAGTCTACAGAATGGCGCGGGCGGTCATGATGCTACTCTTGGGCACCGCAGTTCATGGTGCGGCGTGAACGCATCAGACGAACAACGGCGCGGCCGGGGCATCCCTAACTGAGGCGTCACTGCAAGACGTGTGGTGAAGTTGGCACCGTGCAAGGGTGGATCCAGAATAAAAATTGAGTGGGACACAAATGATTTTGGGCATTTCTGTTTTTTTAACTAATTCTAGACCCAATAAGAATACTACTTTTATTAGGCTAGTGAGAACACGAATGATGAAACTTTAACTAATGCAGATATAAACTAAATGTTAGACTATGTGGCCAGGTCTAGTCTATTTTAGATGATGAATAATTAACAACATTGGTTACAATATTACTTATAGTGTGTTGCGCGTGTATGAATTGACGTTGGTCAAGTTCAGACAAATTTGTACCAGAAAAATATT
Organism: Melocanna baccifera; assembly: GCA_036346265.1. Lineage (NCBI taxonomy): Eukaryota > Viridiplantae > Streptophyta > Magnoliopsida > Poales > Poaceae > Melocanna > Melocanna baccifera. The sequence goes on from CM070677.1 coordinate 13,316,571, forward strand.
CTTTGGTCTTTGTATGTGCAAGTTGAAGCATGGAGGTGATCGTGGTGGATGATAAGAAGGACCGGTACTAAGATGGGGAGATTCGAGGTCAGGCGGTCGAGAGAGTCACGGATGGTCGAGCTCATGTGTGGGCACGTGAAGATCAAAGGTGGATGATGCGTAGAGAAGATACATGAGGTGCGGTCCTAAAGGTTTCCACACGTGATAAGCTGAAAAAATCGGAAGTAAAAAACCCGTGTTAAGAAGGGTTTCGGGTCCCTTGAAAAATAGTGGGCCAAAAACCTGGGTGACATAAAAAGGCTCAAGATGAGTTGTATTAGGGTTTCTAGTGGTGGCTAGAGACATGTATAAATAGGAGGAAAAAGGGAGGCGACTAGGGAACTTGGGAGATGCCGACGACAATTTGCTGTTACGGCCGTGGTATTTGAAAGAAAAGAAATACAGAGCAGCGGTTGTTTTTGTGTGGCGTTGCGGTCATTTCTGGGGAAAAAAAGGGTGGCGACGCGTCTCTGTTCTGCATTGCTCTGAGGGCATCTCCAATGGTGCTGAGTCAGCTGGCTATTTGTATGTACACATCAGCATATATCATATGTGGAGGAAAGAGAGTATGCAAAACACAAACAGCTAGCTACTATTTCGTCTCTAGTCTATAACGCAAAACGAGGCAGGCTCAATAAATGACTGTGTGTGCATGTAAACATCAAATAGCTATCCTTATAGATAGTCCTTTGGAATGCTAGCTTTTAGTGTGTACTCTATAGATGATGTGGAATCCTTATAGATAGTACTTAGCTAGGACCATTAGATATGCCCTAAGTCAATCGATGGCTTCGTCTTGATCTTTGCGTCGTCTACGCGCAAACAAGTTAACTCGCGCATCAACGTTTTTGTTCGTCATCTACTGTCTTCGATTCACGTGTGAGAAGAGAGAGGCCACGCATGGTTCCCAGAATCAACAGCAGCACTAGCCCAAAGGAGCCGCGTGTTCTTTTTTTGGTACGTGCGTACAACAACACTAGCCAATAATCCTCTATACATAGTTGGAGAGATTCACGGCTCCTCATCGTGTCCACGTCACCTCCGCTTTGCCCTGCCTGCGACGCGTGTGCGCGCGCCTGCGAGCGGACGCGCGAGCGCTCTCCTGGCCAGCTGGTGGCGACGCGCGGTTTCATCGCTCCCTTGTTCGCGCGCCCGTCGGCCGTCCGATTCCTCAGCCCCATCATCCGCTCGCCCACCTCCGCGCTTTCGTCTGCGTCTGCGTCCTCTTCTCGCGAGCCTTCGCGTCCCTTCCCTTTTCCGCAGGTGCACTGCGTCCTCATATTCTCCGCGCGCTTCCCTTCTCCCTGCTCGCGCGCTCGCTTCTTCCCAGCCCTCGCGCTCCCTTCCTCCCCTGCCCGCGCACTTCCCTTCTCCCCGCCTGCGCGCTCGCTTCCTCCTCCCCGCCTGTGCGCTCGTTTCCTCCCGGCCCTCGCGCTCCCATCCTCCCCTGCCCTAGCTGTCACCGCTGCTCCCTCTTCCCACACCGCCACGGTGGCGCCCGTCCTCCCCCCTCTTCCGCCTCCTCCCCTTCGCTCGCGTCCCATCCGCCGCCCCTTCCTTCCCTTCGCGCCGCCCCGATCTACCGTAGTGACCTTCCCCCCTCGCCGCCGCCGGCCTGCCCGGCTCCCCCTTAAAACTTTGCGTGTTTCCTCTCCCAGCCCGACGCATGCGACAAGCCAGCAGATCCGCTACCCTCGGATCTGGGAACGGTAGTTCCTTGTTCCCCACCCCTCACTTGACTCCCGAGGTGAGTTACCTCTCTCGCGCACCTCTTGGGTCTCGCTCTCTCCTCATGAGACTCTCCTACCCTCGATCCGTGGTTCCCCCTTCTCTGTCCATGAAATTTTGTTTGGTTTTGTGCATTCCCTCTCTACGTGAACGTACTCGTTGTGATGAGAAACCGAATTGATCTGCTATTTTTGGATTAGAGATTTGTACTTGGTTCTTTGTCGATTCAATTAGATCTGGGCCTAAATTGTTAATTAGCCTACATAGATATGGTTCTCCATTTTGCATTGTTTGCCTATCATCTAATGACTGTCTCGACTTTTATTATTGTCATCTATTTGTAGTTGTTTATCTTAAAGCGCACATTCTTGGTGCAATTGTATCTCACGAAGCTTGGACATTGTATAGGACTTGCAATGTAGAACTGATCTTATTTTCCCGGCCTAATAATCTAATACTTGCATGTTAGTTGTTAGCCTATTAGGGTTTGCAATTTTGATCCAGCTTGCTGCGATCCGAGCAATCTTATTATCGTTGCTTCCTTCTGGTTAGCTTGAAGTAGAAGACACAAGTTTTCGATGATCTTTGAGGGGCACGAGCGATGCAAAACTTCTCATCCGGTTCTGAGCAAGGCCTATCTTTGCCACACCAACAAATCTTAGGGTAACCTTATCGACCTTTTCCTCTTCAAGATACAGGGTCATCGACTTATTATCGATCTGTTCTCCTTGTGGTGATATTCCTGCAGATTATTGACCTATATGTTGTTTTTCTTGTAGTTCTTGCTCTTGTTGAGTAAGTCTTAATGCTTTCCACTTTGTTGAGGATATATGGTTTAACAGAGTTTGAAGCCTCAAAATGGAAGTTGAGAATTTGCCTGCACAACTTGAGCATATATTATCTTCAAAATGTTTCTATTTGGGATATTCACTAAAGCAATTGTACAAATAGGGTTGTGGTATCTGTTGAATTACAAGTTATTTTGTTATAGTATAACAAGTGGAAAGGTACGTTGTACGCTCTATACATGGGGAATGGGGATTTCCTCAAAGCTATCTACTGCTTTGCTAGATGTCAGATATGTTGTTTATTTATGATGCTACATTTCTCGATTTTGAATAGGAGTTGGGGTGAGTGGTGCAACACCGGTAGATTTTGTAATTGGTGCTTGATCATGTTCTAATCCATACACAGGCCCCTGGGCTGAGACCATTGGGAACAGAAAAGTCTGAACAGATCTTGCAAGCGGTAAATGTTCTTCTTGTAGTACTTTGCTAGCGATGCCGCTTTGTGTTCAGCGGAGGCCATAAGTTCTTTGTTTCTATGAGAATTTTGTCCAATCACATAATCGTGGTTTTATATTGGCTGCTGCTGAATTCTGCAGGTTAGGGATATTCTTTGCGAAAAGTGTTCGTTCTAAACCCAACTGGATTGGGTGCATTTCTCCTGTATGTATGTACAGCCTTTTAGAAGATTACACTAGTGAGATTAAGAAGATCAGTTAGTGTATCTGCATTTGTCCTGTATATATGTACAGTGTTTTTAGAAGATTACTTTAATGGACAACACATCTACCTGCTTTGTTTTGTCTCTCTTTTTAAAGAACCGATACCTGTAAGCTTAGAGAATAAAGTTTTACGTAAGCAAGAGATCAAACTAATATAGAGGCATAGAAGGGAATAAATGTAGTTCATTTAAGCCCAACACAGTAAGGTGAGCAGACGTAATAGAGGTCGCTTTGTTTCCTAATTCAACAATTATACACCTCTAGAGTTTTTAGGAATTGTTCATAGGTTGTGTTTCTGTGTTTAGCTTTTTGTCTAGGAACAAATGGCAAGTACTGCTCTTCTCTGTTCTTATAGGTTACCATCAATTATCTATTGGGAAAATTGGAAAAGACTTACACAGACACAATTGGACTTTGGTAGAATTTGTTTTAGGGCATAGTGATTTTTTCTCTTGAAAGTATGTTTGATGGTTACCACTTTGAACTTACGTCAATGAAAATTGGGAAAGACTCACGCTTGTTTGCTGCTATGTACTGGCAATAACATCACCTTGATTGTTAACGTCTTGTTTACTGCTATGTACTGGCAATTTCGCTTATTTAACATAATGCTACTACCTGCGTTCACTATTTTTGGATAGCCAGCTATTTCGGTATTAGCTTTTTTCCTTGATTGTTGCCATCTTATTTGTTGTTAACTGTTTCTACGGATTCGTTGTCCTATGCTAGAATCGACTGTACACAAATTAAATACGGGAATCAGTTACTTATATTCTTCATGTGCTTGCTTTTATAGATTACCCTCCTGTAATAGCAGCTACACATTTACACTTTTTGTTTGCTTCTCCTTTAGATGCACATTCTGTGCTGATTTGTTTCCCCTCTAGATGCATTGGTCAAGAAGGTAGCTTGCATAGCCTTCTTGTACCGCCGCCGTTATCTCTATTGCTTCTTGAATTGCTCTGTGATGTCCATTTGTTGTCTATCATCTTGGTTCATTAGCGCTATACACAAGGCTCGCTCATTAAGAGGTACCCTTCGTTCTTATTCTTCTTTCTTCGTTACTAGCGAATGAGTTGTTCTTTTTCAAATGCTGTGCTTTACCGTCTCTATGTTTATATTTCGCTATTGTTATGGTACGATGGATGTGTATTGCTCATTTTTTTTGTTCAGTGTAATGCTATTGCCTGCGTTAACTAAGTTTTAATACGCAGCAATTTCGTGATTCGTTTTTCGCCTTGACTGTTATCATCTTGTTTATTGCTACGTATTGCCAACTTCGTTTATTTACCATAATGCTACTGCCTGCGTTTCCTATTTTTGGATAATCGCCAAATTCGGTATTATCCTTCTTTTCTTGATTGTTATCATCTTATTTATTGTTATCTATTTCGATGGATTCACCGCTGTTTGTGTTTCCCTAATGGTATCCTACGATGGATGTGTATTACCAAATTCCTTTGTTTAATGCGATGTTATTCCCTCCGTTAGCTAATTTCCGATAACCAACAACTTGAGATTCGTTTTCGCCTTCATTGTTACCGTCTTGCTTATTGCTATGTATTCCCAGCTTCATTTATTTAACACAACGCTACTAACTGCGTTCGCTGTTTTTGGATAACTAGCTATTTCGGTATTACCTTTTTCCCTTGATTGTTCCCATCATATTTATTGTTATTTGTTTCCACGGATTCGTTGTGCTGTGCTAGAATTGACTATACAAAAATTTAATACGGAAAGCAGTTACTTCCATTCTTCATGTGCTTACTTTTATAGATAACCCTCCTGTAATAGCATCTACACATTTACACTTGTTTTTATAGTATAACCCTCCTGTAATAGCATCTACACGCTTTCCATGGTTTACATGTTTGATTGCATTACTTTTTCTGCAGTTTGTACAATAATGCCTGTTACTACTGTTTGTTTGCTTATTAAATTTTGTGGTTGCTTTTTCCCTGTATAATTTATACAAGCCTCTGTGTTTTTATTTCACTAAATTTAGCTTTTTCTTTTTGGTATTTGTTACTTCTATTACACTACGATTGTTGTTGTTATTTTCTCGGATTTTATTCCTCCTATGCTTTCCTTTCCTATGCGATAAGAGTGGTCTATAGTAAAGTCTACACATGTTCCCACTTTGTGTATTTCCTTACGTAGCTATTTCTACTCTGTCCATAATGTTTGTCACAATTTCCGCTCTATTTATGGGTTTTAGTAAATGCTTCTTTTATATATAATTTAGCTAGGTTTCCATATTTTTAAACCAACAAAGTTACGTTCGCTTAGTTTTCTCATACTATGCACTCTTACTTACGAAGCTTCGTAGTTTGTGTATTTCCTTACTTCCTATATAGTTACGGTTAAGCAAACGTAACACAGAAACAGCTTCGTAACAAAGTGCCTATATTGCACTAGAACACGAACCAGTTTACTGTATTCCTATATAATTATGGTTAACTATTACGCTATATTTACCCACTTTGTTATACTAATGCCTATTTCAGCAAGCAATTCCTCTAAAACCATTCCGTACCAGCCTTTCGTCCCTTATGTACCTTACTACTTTTAGTGTTCATTTGATTTGCTCATTCATTATACATACTCTTCTACTTACTATATCATTCAAATTTCGATACTCTGCTATGATAACTACTATTAGCTTCTAAGATCTACATATGTTTCTCGTTAAAATAACTTATAGGCACTAACACTATTCCTCTCATAATTCTTCTGCAGCAAAATCCAATGTTCTACTCACAGCAAATAGCATACCTTTCTTCTACCTCCATCCCTACGGTACTTGCTACGGCTTTTGTCTTACGGCATAGCAATGTTATCCATATGTTTAATGTTATGGAAACTCATGCCTACCCACAATAAGTATTCTGTTATGCTAAATGTAATCGTCTAGGGTCTACTTACCAACAAAACTACCATTACTAGATACTGCTTTAATATACCTTACCTTATGCTAACTAATTTACATCTATTTCAACACACCCTGTTACTCAACTTTTCCGCTTCCCTCAATGTATAATAATAGTTCCCGCACAAATTTATGTAATAGCTTACTCTTCTGTTTTTACATACAAATTTTCCTCTTGAACAACAGCTGCCGACCCCCCCAACCATTCATACTATCTTCATCACAGACAAACCAAATTCCCGTACACCACTCTTTCTATACCAATACGAGCTACAGCTTACAAGCGCTCAATTATTTATACAACCTATCCTGCGCGGCGTGGCGCCGCGCAACCGTACCTAGTACTATTTAAGTTCTCTTTGCTTGGTTGTTCACATATGCATCTAGCCATGCAACACATGCATGCATGTGTTAGGTAAAAATAATTTCTCCATACGCCTCTACTTTTTGAATCATGTATTGAGACTTTAAGTGCTAGGTGGATTTAATTGGCCTAGTTTGCTTGGTTTTAGATCATTTGTTTTTAGTGATTTTTCTAAATGTTGCTACAGTACCCCATATATATATATATATATATATATATATATATATATATATATATATATATATATATATATATATATATATATATATATATATATGTTGTTTTTGTCGTTGGTCTTTTGTTCTTCCCTGTGATCAGCAGATTGAAAGCACAGAAGACAGTAGATTGAAGAAAAAGTTTCTACTATTCATTGCAATCATTCACCCCCCCCCTCTGATTGCTATCGACGATCCTACACTAAAAATTGAGGGGGGGCATGTGCCCCCAATGGCATTTACCGATCCACCCTTGGCACCATGTATAGGTAGACCCAGCAAACCGACTTGAGTACTTGTTGACAATTTATTTTCTTAGCTTTGACTCTTCTAATATTTAGTAAGTGTTATATAGGAATAATGGACACATTTGTCGAATTTTGTTTCCACCATATCAAACACGAGTGTAGAGTGCGTGGTTGGACATTTAGCGACATGCATCACTCTTCTCATAGCATGTGTAAGCCTAGTGCTGACACGAGGGCAAAAAGATATGGTGGATATGCTAGTATGTCCCAAGGGACTTCTCCTATGAATGTCAATGATGTTTTGTCCTCTTGAACCTTAATTTTTAGTAGACATTTACACCATTGCTTGTTTTGTAAGAAGGATAAGCATATTGTGGATTTCTATTACCGGCATGCCAGACACATGCGTTGAGCTTGTACGCACCCATGGTGAGGATTTATGAGTATATTCAGTTGAGCTGGCGTTGATTTTCAGTACTGGAAAGTGAAGATGGAGTCATATATTCAAGCTCATGGCTTTGCAATATGGGAGAAGGTCTACAAGCCTTATCAAGTACTCGAGAATGATGTTGTGTCAGCAGCGAATATGGCACAAGTGGAGGCAAATAGCAAGGTGAGGAACCTGATAATTCAAATATTAAGGAGTGATTTTGATCGTGTTGCGCATCATAAATCCGCATATGAGGTATGGAAAGCACTATATGATTATCATGAGGGTTTATCTAATATTAAAGAAGTATGTCAAGATATATACAAAAAGGATTACATACGTTTTGAGATGAAATGTGGTGAATCATTAGATGATTTCTTTGCTTGCTTTAATAAAATTCTTAGTAACCTACGTGCTGTTAATGTTACTTATATTGATGCTGAAAATGCACATCAATTACTTGGAGCATTAGATATGTCTATATGAGATATAAAGATTACATCTATTAGAGAATCTACTGTCATGAGTACACTTACATTAGATATGCTTTATTCTAAATTGAAAACTCATGAATTAGATAATTTTGCTAGAAAAAATAATGGTAATAAATCAATTGCTTGAGCTTCACAATCTAGCAAGTCAAATAGTGATAATTCTTTCACTAGCTATGCTTTGTCTTTTTTGTTTTCACTAACCGATGAATAACTAGAGCAACTCCCGAAAGATGATTTGGCACTCCTCTCTACACGCTTCACAGGAGCTTTGCAGAATGTAAGATCAAGGAAGAGAGAAAATGTTGGTCCTCAAAGGTGCTATGAGTGTGGTGATCTCAATCATATTCGTCCCAAGTGTCCAAAGTTTCTAGCAAGAATTGCAAGGGAATAGAATGAGAAGGAAGAAGAGATGGAGAAAGAAAAAAGAAAGAACAAAAAGAAGGGCTATATGAATCGTAAGGTGGTGCATCGTGTTCTTTCGACTCTTGAGCAAGTTAATTTGAATGATGTGGGCATGGATAGTAAGGATGATACTCCCAAAGGAAAGAAAGATTTAATTGGGTTGTGTCTAATGGGAAGTAGCAAAAGCTCCATTGACAATGATGATCTTGACAGCGACAACTACAATGAGGTAGAACCTTTTTATGATGATTTAGCTAAACCTGTTGCTAAACTTGGTACTTTACTAGAAAAGAAAGATAAAAAGATTAGAAAACATGATATTTTGATTGAATATCTAAATTTTGAAATTGCAAGACTTAGAGTTTTAATTCCTGATGATGAATCTTGTGAGTCTTGTCAAGTTTTACATTCTGAGTTGGAGAATGCTAAGTCAATTAATGCATCATACATGGATCAACTTAGATATGTAATTACTAAATTTGATAAATTAAGATTGGTACATGACTCTTGTGATGAAAAATTAAAATGTGCTAATGATGAAATAGGGAAGCTCAAGTTTAGTTATTCTACATGTTTAGAATCAAGTATTTCAAATGTTTATTCTAAAGCTTACTGTAAATATGAATTATTAAAAGCTAGATTTAACTCATCTCAAAAAATAATTCAACAGATACTTTGTCAAGAGATATCCTTTTGCTCTAAATGTCCAAAACTTAATACGGAGTGGAAGTTTTGACTAGACAACTTAATGATTTTACTGAAAAAGAAAAATTAGCCCAGTCTAGTGCTTCTAATGATCTTGTGAATGAATCTTTTATATGCACAGCTTGTTCCACCTTGGCTAAAGAAAATGAATACATTAAGGACATTTTAGAGAGATTTTCTTTTGGCAAGAAAAATCTGAATATGATTTTAGACAAATCAAAAATAAGTATGAAGAATCAGGGTCTAAGATTTAATTTTATTGAGCATACCAAGAATAATCCTCCTAAGGTTGTTAATCTTCTTGAACCTAAAAAAATTGAAGTAAAATCTGAACCAAAACAAATTATTTTTAAATCTGCTGGTTTTGTGCAAAGTTCAATTGCTAATGCTGTAGGTGCTAGCTCATCATCTCAAAAGAATTCTAATTTTATTAGATTTTATTGTAGCTGTTGTGGAAAAGATTGACACTTGCATGAATTTTGCTTTAGGAGTAATAAGAAAGAGAGGAGTGAAAGATTGAATGTAATGAGACAAAAATATGTACCATCTTTTGTTTCTAGAGCTAATGCGAAAGTTAGATTTTTAGAGAACTTTTTATGATGATTTTAAATCTGCTTCACATGCTGGTTTGGGATTTAATTCAAATAATTTATATTCTTTTTGGCGTTTTGATCGACCACATGCACGTGATTCTAGTTCTAGTTTTGTTACTGTTCCTCCACATCGTGTATCTCACTACTGAATTCTCAAATCTTATTTCACTAACCCCGGTACTGTGAGATCGATGTTTTCTGTGATGTAAGAACAGCTGACGAGGATGGAAAACATGAGCTTGATTGGGTTTCGGTCTTTTACATCATTACTTGATTGGAACACTTAGTAGTTCTTCATTCTTTGATAGCTTCCAAGAGATTTCACTATATGAGACACCATGTGGAAAAGGTGATATTGTCATATATCTTTGTGGAGTTAGATTCTGAAATTACTGATACTCTCATAAAACCGCTTGATACTTTTCAGTTTGTTCGTTTGTAAAGTGAGTTTGGTATGTTGCAGTCTATAGGATTATTCTGAGGAGGAGCTTATCATTTAAAATTCAAAAGCTTTGTTTATTGTCCTTGTCAAATAACTCATCAAGTCTAAGTCATTGAAACCAATTGAGTAGTAGAGCTCTTTTTATCATATTTATTCATATGCTGTGTAGTTTTGATCACGATTGGTTATAATTAACTTGCTGCATTTGAATTAAAAGCATGACATGAGGAATACCTTGACTAGATTGATTATATTTATTACTTTGCGATGTCCATCGAAAAGGATTAGCTTGATTGTGAGTCTTATTTTAACTCTTGGCTATGAGGTTCGCATGTTTCATGTTACAATTTTTTATGATCACTCGATTTGGCATGTTATTAAAAAAGAGTATGTAAGAAAGAGAGAATTGAAAAGATGTGTGCTTCAAGCATGCCATGGTAAACAAAAAGAAAAACACAAAAGTGCACAAAATGAAAAGAAATATGCTTCAAACATGCTACCATAGAAAACAACAATACGTCATTATAAAAAGAAGTATGCTACAAGCATGCCACATGCCTAAGAATTAAGTGTGGAGCAATAAGTTGTTACATGAGACTGCTAACCCGTCTAGCGTTAAGATTTGCTTCACTTTTAGACTTTGACTTTTCGTTGTGATATCTCTTTATGCTCTTTCTAATTAGTCTGGTCATTGTTGCGATGCCTGTCATTGATATCAATAGCTTAATTTTATTGACTGACTTGTTTTGACATTGCTATACGATATATGATTTTATATGATCTAGATAGCTCTACTAAAAAATATGACTTGGTTGCTTTACTAAACCAATGCAACATGACTTGGATAATCTACAAAGCTTCTAGATTTTTACTCTCATTGCTCATTCTTAAAATTATTCTTACTCACTGAAATTTTTTGATGATTACATTGCCAAAAGGGGAGAGAAATTTAAGAGATTGGAGAGTTTTGGAGAAATTAAAATTGCTTCTCTTGTGTTGAGGGGGAGATTGTTAGACCATGTGGCCACGTCTAATCTATTTTAGATAATGAATAATTGACAACATTGATTACGATATTACTTATGGTGTGTTACGCGTATACGGATTGATGTTGGTCAAGTTCGGACAAACTTGTGCCAGAAAAATATTCTTTGGTCTTTGTGTGTACAGGTTGAAGCATGGAGGCGATCGTGGTCGATGATGAGGAGGATCAGAACTAGGATGGGGTGATCCGAGGTTAGGCGATCATGGTCGATGCGTAGGCACGTGAAGGTCAAAGATGGATGATGCGTGGAGAAGATACAGAAGGTGCGGTCCTAGAGGCTTCGACACGTGATAAGTTGGAAAAATTGGAAGTGAAAAAACCGTGTTTGAAAGGGTTTCGGATCTCTTAAAAAGTAGTGAGCCAAAAGCCTGGGTGAGATAAAAAGGCCCAAGATGAGTTGTATTAAAGTTTCTAGTGGTGGCTAGAGATATGTATAAATAGGTGGAAAAGGGGAGGCGACTAGGGAACTTGGGAGATGTCGACGGCGGTTTGCTGTTGCGGCCGTGGTATTTGAAAGAAAAGAAATACAGAGCAGCAGTTATTTTTGTGCGGCGCTGCGGTGATTTTTGGAGAAAAAAAGGGTGGTGGCCCATCTCTGTTCTGCATTGCTCTGAGTCAGTCGATGGCTTCGTCTTGATCTTTGCGTCGCCTACGCGCAAACAAGTTAACTCGCGCAGCATCGTTTTTGTTCACCATCTGCTATCTTCCATTCACATGTAAAGATGGCAACGGGTATCTACCCGTCGGGTATAGCCAACCCATACCCGTACCCGACAGACAATACCCGTACCCGTTACAATACCCGTACCCGCACCCGGGTATAAAAACTTACCCATACCGCACCGCGCGGTATTTGTACCAACAGGTAACCCATACCGATACCGAGAGGAGGAAGCGAGGCCGCGAGGAGGAGGACTGACCGAGGAGGTGGAGCCGAGGAAGAGGCGGAGCCAGAGGAGGCGAGGGCGGCGCCGAAGGCCGCGAGGAGGCAGAGCCGGAGGAGGTGAGGGCGAGCCGGAGGGCGGCGTGCGGCGCCGGGAGGCGCGAGGAGACGGCGGAGCGAAGGAGGCGAGGGCGAGGGGACGGCGGGGAGGCGCGCGGGGGAGGGGCGGCGGGAGGACGGCGGGGGAGAGGCGCGGCGGGGAGAGGAGAGGCGGGGCAGCGGGGTGGAGGCGGCGGGGAGAGGGCGCGGGGGTCGGGGGAGGCGGCGGGGCGGGGAGGGGGGCGCGCGGGGAGGAGGCGCAGTGGGGAAAGGAGAGGCGGGGATGACGGGGTGGAGGGGCGCGGGAGAGGGGCAGCGGGGTCGGGGAGGCGGCGGGGGCGGTGGGGGGGCGCGCGGGAGAGGAGGGGCGGGGGAGGACGGGGTGGAGGCGGCGGGAGAGGGGACGGCGGGGAGGCGCGCGCGAGGAGGCGCGCGCGGAGGGGCGGGGTGGAGGCGGCGGGGAGAGGAGGCCGGGAGGGCAGCGGGGCCTGCGGGGGTATATTTTACATGTGGGCCTCGGGCGGGATTTCGGCCCGGGGGATCGGGCCTCGGGCCGGATTTAGATGTGGTGGTCTGGTGGGTATATTTTACCCGCGGGTATGCGGGTATGGGTAGTATACACCCGTACCCGTACCCGCATACCCGATGGGTAGAGATTTTTGCCCATTAACATACCCGCGGGTGAAGATATCTTTCCATACCCACCTTCTTATCGGGTAAAACCCATCGGGTACTCGGGTTTCGGATACCCGTTGCCATCTTTATTCACATGTGAGAAGAGAGAGGCTACGCATGGTTCCCAGAATCAACAGCAGCACCAGCTCAAAGGAGCCGCGTGTTCTTTTCTTTGGTACGTGCGAACAACAACACTAGCCAATACTATTCAAGTTCTCTTTGCTCGGTTGTTCACATATGCATCTAGCCATGCAACATATGCATGCATGTGTTAGGTAAAAATAATTTCTCCATACGCCTCTACTTTTTGAATCATGTATCGAGACTTTAAGTGCTAGGTGGAGTTAATTGGCCTAAAAGTTTGCTTCTTGGTTTTAGATCATTTGTTTTTAGTGATTTTTCTACATGTTGCTACAATACCCCATATATATATATATATATATATATATATATTGTTTGCTGTCGTTGGTCTTTTGTTCTTGCTGTGATCAACAGATTGAAAGCACAGAAGACAGTAGATTGAAGAAAAAGTTTCTGCTATTCATTGCAATCATTCACCCCCCTTTTGATTGCTATTGACGATCCTACACTAAAAATTGAGGGGGGCATGTGCCCCCAATGGCATTTACCGGTCCACCCTTGGAACCATGTATAGGTAGACCCAGCAGACCGACTTGAGTACTTGTTGTCGATTTATTTTTCTAGCTTTGACTCTTCTGATATTTAGTAAGTATTATATAGGAATAATAGACACATTTGTCGAATTTTGTTTCCACCATATCAAACACGAGTGTAGAGTGCATGGTTGGACATTTAGCAACATGCATCACTCTTCTCATAGCATGTGTGAGCTTAGTGCCGACATGAGGGCAAAAAGATATGGTGGCTATGCTAGTATGTCCCAAGGGACTTCTCCTATGAATGTCAATGGTGTTTTGTCCTCTTGAACCGTGTTTTTTAGTAGACATTTACACCATTGCTCGTTTTGTAAAAAGGATAAGCATATTGTGGATTTCTATTACCAGCATGCCAGACACATGCGTTGAGCTTGTACGCACCCATGGTGAGGATTTATGAGTTCCTTTAGTGCTTCAGTTGATTCTCATCGTGGTACTTTCAAGCAAGGCCAAGACCAATAGTTTTATTTAGTTTTTATCAATTAGATATTTAGATACTGGCGTGACAAAAATCTTCGATGCCACTCCAGAACAAGACCAAGATTTCAACAAGTAAGGCAAGCACTCTATTTGACCATGTTGATATTATATTTCACTTTTATATATGTTATGTTTCTAAATTATTGTGCATATGTGTAATTTTAGTAAAAATCGTTATATTGGTAAGGTTGATAATTATATCCAATTGTTGCATTGATCACATCTTATTAAATTGATACCCTTATTGTTGTTACCATAGTATTGCTATCTACTACTTGTATATTTAGTGGTGGAATGTGTAGATGAAGCAAATAGTTTTATGTTTAGCCATACTCAGATTCGATACTAGTTGTGCTAGCTTGGAAATTGGCCAAAAATTTTAAATATAGGAAACACTTATAAATTCGCCTAGAGATGGTACCTATGTTATTTTGATTAATAAATAAAATTAAAAAAAATTTAGACTTAGGTGAGTGGTTATTGAGACTAGTGTAGTTAGCACGAGACTTTTGTTTGTGGTTGTCTCATCTAGGTCATTAAGATTCAATCTATTGTGCTATAGACCAAGTATTATGGTACAATCACAATTGCCTCTATAGGGAGACCTTAGCATAATAAGTTGTCGTACCTCTATTGAACCATAATAACTTTGGTTTGTGATTGTAGGTGATTTGGGCTACTATGAGCATGGAGGTTATCCATCTTCGTAGAGGCCTTGGTTGTTCAAACAAGGCTTACCAACATATTGTATTTGTCTTGGGATGTTGTAGGGATACTCCCTATATCATTAATGTATCATAGCATAGTTGCTATTAGGACCGGTAATACAAAAGGTTCGTCCTGAACTCTCAAATCAGGTACTTATGATATCGCATGACATATAAAACATGGTGACATATTTATGTCAATGGATAAAGTTGTACAACTTTTACAAAATATAAATCTACTTGAATAGTCGTGTCCCTAGTCATAGACATCGCTTAGTTATATCCCACAATAAGTAGCTTTGTGTTTTGTAAAATGATTTCAACAATGTATAGATGGGAAATCCATGCGTAACTTGGTTAGCAAAGGGAATTTACCGCTGTTTTGCTTTAGGGCAGCAAGATATTTTGTATGAATATGGCTCTAGTATTATTTTCCTATCAGATTCACATGCTTTTACAACTTCTGATTGCCATCTATTACTCTCTTACAACTAAATCTCTAGTTGTTATCTGCTTAGAACGTGAGTAAATATAGGATTATGAGCAGTTCTAATGTACTTTTTAAATACAAATGACACACCAAAATTTAAATAAAGATCTCGCGAAGAAATTAAATGGGCTAAAGATTGTCAAGCTATATCAGGATTATAATCCCAGTTACATACCATACCGTCAATATTGTACTATAGTTGTGTTTGCCTCATGGCGATACCTTGTTTTTCTTTACATCTTTAGGCATATCTATACAAGTGCCCAATTCCACCTGAAGACTTTGTAGACAATTTATGATGACATATTTTACAAACAGCAACTCTTACCTAATCTCTGAACTCGTCTCGCTTCATGACCTTGTTGAATTTGCCCACACGTCTGATGTGCTAGGTCTAGACCTCTTTGCTCCGATGCTTGCTGTCACAGAGACACTGGTAGACCCTAATGATGGTACAGCCAAGGTCTGCTTGACCATTTGAGGTGGAGGTGGAGGCGGAGGCGGAGATGTTTCATTCCCGCAGGATGAAAGATCTTTTAGATCAATTCTGTATTCACTCATAGAAAAATTATCAAATTTTTCCATGGAGAAGTGCAAAAAACTGCATAATGCAAATAAAAAAATTAAACTATTGCCTATTTTATATCATAATAAAAAATAAAAATAATATAAGTACATGAAAATTAGTATCGTTACCTCTTTTCTTAACTGTAGGTCATATTTCGAATTTTTGGATATTTGGCAAAATTATTTCAAATTTTGCCAAATTATCACAAAGTGTTTCAAATTTTTCACAAGAGAACAAGGAGAAAAGATTGCTGGTTTGAGTGTGGCTGAATGAGAGGGATATACTGCCTATTTATAGAAATATTTTGAGATTTTTTTAATTTTTGATATTTTTAAACTCATAAATGGCAACAAAAAAGGCTATAAATTTTAACAAATTGAATGTTACTTGTGCTAAACAGGCCATGCCTAGACCAAACATGCCTATCGGTTACATTTTTGTGCCAAATGGGTCATGCCCACGGGCTAAGCCATGCCAGCTGGGCCAAGCATGCCTACCAAGTCGTCGTGCCTTTTGGGCCATGCTATGCCGACCTATTCCTGTGCTGTGCCGGGCACGCAACTATGCATGTTGTGCCGTGCCATGCCAACACGCATGGGTGGAGCGGCGGCCTAGGCATGGCCCACCCCATCGTGTCATGCCGGCCTGGCCTGGCGGCCTTCATATCGCGTGTCGTGCCTACAGTACCGGGCTGTGGGTCGGTCTGTTAGGCATGGCCCATTTGGACACCACTAACTGAGCTATGTGTTTTAGTCTAACAACCCAAAACAACTAAAAACAATCTTGTTTTGATTTGATAAAAAAAAGAAAAGAAAAACCTGCCGATCAAGAAGAATAGGCATACACAAATCAAAAGAAAGCACTTGATCAAAACAAAACTTTCAGCGGGAAAGAAAACAATAAGAGTTCACGGACAAGAAATAGAGACAACTTGATCTTTCACGGTCCTATGTTCTGCAAGATGTCCAAGAGTTTCCGGAATGTCTTCGCTGTCCTTGTATCTTTCTTGAGTGAATCTTCCAATGTGGATCGTTCCTAGTGCATGCAAAACCTACTACTTCCTATAAAAGCAGAATGGAATGGTGACGGTTCGCTAAATTCACAAATACTTTACAAATCAGTAGTTGTACCATACATAGCAGGCATTCCCCCCAAATGTATAAAACTTGAACCACAATTTATTAATAATAATTAGGTCTTGTTGCACTGTTACAAAGTATTACGGATGCCAAACAGTCATCTGGATCATCCGTTGCTTCGCGGTGGGGGCGACACCCGTAGCTCGTACACGTAGACGTACCGCTGCATGCAGGAGCGGATGATCCTCCGGCAGCAGCACCCCCAGACGAGGAAGAATACCAAGGCGATGTCCCCAAGCACAGCCTAGGAAATGACGGACGTCGACCCAAAAAACTAGCCATGAAATGCATGGAAAGCAAGTCGCTAGAAGGGTAAAATGTAAAGGATTAAAGAATAAGACCTTATCTCCTCACATGCACTCATCTTTATCTTTATCTTTATAAAAGAAGGAGTTGGTGGTTGACCCGTCGCTGATCGGTCCTCCCTCCTCTTCTCTCAACCCTCCGACCTAATTACGAGATAAAATCCTAACTATAAAAATTACTCCACCTCCCCTCCCCACGCGCCGCCTCCTCCCCTCCCTCCCACTACGCTCCGCCTCTCCCTCCCGCTCCGCTCCGCCTTCCTCCCACCCCATGCGCCGCCTCCTCCCCCTCCCTCCCACTCCGCCTCCCACCCCTCGACGCGGGCCGCTTCTTCCTGCGCCACCCGCACGCCTTCCATCTCTTCCTCCATCCCGTCCACCGCGTCCTCCACGCCCGCCTTACCCCGCGCGCCACCTCCACCATCCGCCTCGAGGCTGACGCCGTGGCCTCCTCGCTCCCCGCCTCCATCCTCCGCATCCGCAAGCTCCTCCTCCTCGCGCCCCGCACCACCGCCTCCGCCTCGAGCACATCCACCTCCTCCGCCGTGACCTCGGCCTCCCCGACGATTTCGCCGACTCCGTCATCCTATCCCACCCCGCCCTCTTCCGCCTCACCCCCGACCAGTTCGTCGAGTTCCTGCACTCCCCCTCCGACCCACCCGACCCACCCCGCGCCGCCGCACCGCCTCCTCCCCTCCCTCCCACCCCGCGTCGCAGCCGCCTCCTCCTCCTCCCCACCCCGCTCCGCCACCGCGTCCCCACCTCCCCTCCTCACGAGCGCCTGCCTCCCCCCACCGAACCCGTGCACCTCCTCCCCTTTGATTTCTCCGCCGCCTCCTCCTCCCCCGCTCCTCTGCTCCGCCCTTGCCTCCTCCTCCCTCGCTCCTCCGGTCCGCCGTCACCTCCTCCGCGCAGCGTCGTGAATCTGCCGAGGGCGGAAGAACTGGAGACGGAGATAGCAGTGGAAGAGATCAAGAACCCACGCTCGTCATTGCCGGCTATGTTCCCCCCGGAGACGCCACCGCCACCGCCTCCTCCTCCGCCGCAAGTAAGTTCTCCGCTTGGACCTGACCTCCCGCTTCCGTTACCATATCCAATTCTCGTGCTCTCCGTGTAGGTAGATCTAGAACTCCTCGTATCATAGCCGTCGGGCAAAGACGCTTCACGTCTTATTTGATTCTACTTGCTACTTGTGATTTGTGAAACCCTTAGGCGATACTACATGTGTATGTTGATGACTGGTAGTGTTTGTTGTTGAGGGAGAAGCAACTTCTGCTCTCGTTTATTAGGGCACATGCGGTGATGAATTTTCATATCTGATTGGATGCTTTTTGTGTTCTCTACAGTGATGATCCTTCTGTGAAATTGGTGGTCTTCGTTGATTCAGCGCACAAACTTGTTTCTGTTCCAAGTGGCATTATGGTGCACAAACTTGTTCCTGTTCTGAATTAGAGGATAGGAGATTGTACTGCATGGATGGATGCTAAATTGCTAAGTATCTAACCTACTTAAGTTGCAGGATGTGAAGGGTCTTGACGGCGATAAGTCCAGTAGCAGGTTCTATGTGGGGAATCTGGATTTTAGAATATCAGAGTGAATTATTTCTTGTGTATTAGTTGTATGGTCCTTTCAAGTATTTTGTAATCTAACACTCTGTTTTGATCTTCCAGGTCTGACGTTATCAAGATGTATATTTTCTATTCCGGAATTTTGTAAGAAGGGATTCCTTTAGATACGTGATGTCCTTCTTATTTTTGTTTGATTGCTTCAACATAGTATTTTCCTATTTTAAAATGAATGAGAAAACCACTTAACTGGAATCCATCTAGAAACCATTTGGTTACTGACATCTTGGTGGGGACCAGGATTTTTTGAGAAAAACTGAAAAATTGATCCTTGCTTAAAACCTTGTTTATGAAGGATTTTTTCCATACAAGTCTAAAGCTCCTCTATGCTCTCAATGTGTTAAAGTTGAGTGGTTTAACATGATACTACTTTCTGTTGTTCTCATGAATGTTCCATAATCAATGTATGCTCTATCAATCTATGCACTTTTACACTGTCTGAAAATTTTACCTTGGCAGGTGAACATGTCCGAGAAAGGATTAAATTGAGTCAGAAGGTATTTTGAAAGGTTTGGTCGATAAGGTGAGCAACATTGATGCTGAGGTGCATGCCTTGAAAGAAGAGTATCACAAAGGATTGCTTGTTCACAATAAGGTTTGCCTCTATCCTTCACCAAAATACCACATTATGCATATATATACTTAATAGATGGAACACAATGCTTGATTGTCTCTTGGTTATTTTAGTCATATACCATAAGTGGTGAGAAAACTAGGAAAGTGGTAGATCACAATATATTGGAATGACAGATGACACGCGTTTTATATTAATTTACTAATTTTGGACATTATTGAACAATGGATGCTATGGTGAGGTGTTTGTTGGACAGATATTTGTGAGCCTACCGTAAAGTATTGAGGCAAGGCCCTAAGTTGGGGCCAACTAGCAGGCAGAGGATGCGAATGTGTTTTGTGTGTATAGGGTGAGAGAGAACTGTATGTGTGCGGGTGCCCAGGTACAGGAAAGACATTGTCTATTAACAAAGTCAAGGAGAGCGTGGCGCGTTGGGCAGATGAGGCGTTGGGCAGATGAGGTTAGCTAAAATTTCTTGGTTATCCGTACAATTTTCTTCATTTGGAGTGAATTATCATTCAAACTTTGTCGCATATGTTGCGCGTAGATGGGAATGGAGACACCTGATTCTTTGGCAATCAATTCTATGAGCCTAACAAATACATCCGACATTTTTAGTAAGGTATTTACTGTTGCCAAATTTTGGTCTCGATCTATTTATTGGTGCCCAAGCTGACCGACCATGTTAGTACTAATCAAGTTTTCAATGCAGATACTTGGAAAATTCCAGGCTTGGAAGAAGGCAAGCGGTAAATTGTCACCACTTCAGAAACTCCAGAGCATGTTTTCTAAAGAATCAGCTCCAAAAAGGATATTGTAAGAACCATCTATACCCACTCTTAGGCTATGGCCTTTCATGCCAATTTGATCCTACCATTTGAATTGCATGCCACTGCTCGCCAGGTTGGTCATTGTGGATGAGATGGACTACTTAATCACAAGGGACCGGGCTGTGCTACATGATCTTTTTATGCTCATGACTTACCAATTCTCAAGATGCATACTAATAGGTTAGTTTTCGATGGATACTTCAACTAAAACACAATTTAAAGCAACAGTTGATACCGTTTTGCTGATCGATAGTTGGTGCTGATTTTCAGGAATTGCAAATGCCATAGACCTAACAGATCGGTTTCTTTCAAAGCTTGAATCCTTAAATTGTAAGCACTCTTTACCATGTTTAGTGTAGTGAACATGGAACACCTCCTATTGACTAGCTGAAATGTTCGATGTTACATTTGCTTATATGAAGGAAACTAATATGTCGTTGACATTCCAACGCTAATTGATAGGCAAACCACTCGTTGTAACTTTCCGTGCTTATTCCAAAGATCAAATATCTGACATAATTAAGCACAGGCTAAAGGTAATTCGTTTGTCATGTGACCAATTCAGGCTTGTAAGTGTCTGTTAAATTATTTAAATTAAAATTGTTTGCTGTATGATGTTTTTGAACCACTGGCCATAGAGTTTTGTGCTAGGGTAAGTCCTATTATCTTACAAGAACTCTCATTTATAGTTTCATCCTTAATGTTGGAGTATGTCAGTTTATCAGGTAGTATATATTTTATTTTGAGGAGCTATATGTTTCTGTTTAGGAGAACACTGGGATGTATTTCAATGGTAGCATCAGCATGCTCGTTTATTAACATTGTTTGCTTAATGTTCCTTTATCAGAAAGTCGCTGCAGCCTCTGGGACATGAGAAAAGCTCTTGGTGTTTGCAGGTAATCCACTTATCTTGCTGAGGCAACAATCATGTTGTTTGCAATCTGCCACCTCCATTATTAGAGCTAGTAAAATATAACGCATAACCTATTTCTAAACCAAAAGAATCCTGAATATGGTTGATGCATATGCACATTATTAGAGCTGGTACAAGGAGTACAAATTGTTGTATGTGGTGCTTGTTCTATCATGTTTTACTAATATGATGCTTGATTTATTTACGAGTATGAACATATATGTTTTGTTTGATACATGATGACGTAAGATAAAATTGATATTTATTTGTATGTAGTGCTTGTTCTATCATGCTTCACTAATATGATGCTTGATTTATTTACGAGTATGAACATATATGTTTTG